>NIPM01000312.1:0-49115 GCA_002738285.1 Holacanthella duospinosa | reverse complement strand
TTTTTTTTACTTTATTCATTTCTCGTAAGTGAGGTACCTCCGGAGGTCTAGCCAAGTATCCGTAGCACTTACTAAGTGTGAGTTCACATTCATTTACATTTTGAATTGTGGAGAAGAGTGGAGTAGTGGAGGGGTGGGATTCAACTTTTGTTCGGCATCTTTATAAATAAAATGCCCATGCCCGAAACAGAAAAAAAGAAAAGTTCACAAGGAATTGTCCCCCTAACAACCCTAACCCTACGGACACCTCGTGAGTAAGCCACAAAAGTGAATGACCTTTTCCACTTTTCGTCTATATGTCAGGCACAAAAGTGAACCCTTACCCCAACACCCGCTGGCATGAACTCTTACAGTCCGACTCTTATTCAAGAAGCTTGGTACGAGTGCGAACGTCGAGTAACCACCATATCGATGGATTGGTGCTCCCTTTTGGTCCGACATATAACCTCCAGCATGCCGACTTCCACTATGGCTATTCACTTTGACTTAGCCTAGAAACTCCCAAAAAGCTTTTGGGACCAAATATTATTAATGAAATCGATAGTTTAGGTATTTTTAAGTAATGTATTAACAAAATTAAACTTAGTTAGAATTAATTATTATGTTAAATTAATGATTAAAGAGTAATTCCCATTATCTAAATTTCCCTACCTTTACGCGCATGCTTTAAACTTGAGGTCAATGAACCCAATCTCATTCCTCTTCATACCTTTCCACAACTCACATCTGAGCAAATACTTTATAGTGATATAATAAAATTAACTTCACTTCCATTATTTACTAATTGTGTATGTCCTGCCCTAAGCCGTTTTTGGTGAAAGGCGAAGAAAGTAGGCCCGGATTAACGTGGTTCATGCTGTATCAGCCCTATTAACCCGTTGCACCAGTGTTAGGGATTATCGTGAGGTTGATGGTGTCGCCAGGGTCACCAGGGCACTGATTTTTAAATTNGGTGATCCTGTGAAAAGAGGTCGCCGGGTCACCAGGTCACTGATTTTTAAATTATTTAAGGAAAATGAAAAATGGAAGAACACAGCAGACCTGTTTATTAATCAAGATAATGGAATGATCTGAGAAACAACGCCACTAACATCTATATATCAGATATTGTAAGACTAACATGTCTTACTGGGGGGATTAAGGGGGATTAATTAGGGGTTATTAATAAATTTGGGAATGGGAAGGGTATTTTTGGGGTTTCGGGGAAGGGTCGGGATACAATAGGGGTCGGGTAGGGAATTGGTTGGGTTTTTGGGGATATCTCTTACTTTAGTTTGATTAATTAATTAAGGGGGAAAATAAGGGAAAATTAATGGAAAAGGGGATTCAGAGGTCAAGAGGTCACTCACCAACCCTTTAAGGATAGTTATCCAAGAAAATCCGGATCCGAAACGGGCAGGAAAAGTCCGAAAAAATACAGATGACAAATCACCAAAAAAGAAAGGTAGGAGAGTAGCAGCAGGATGGGAAGTCGGTTTTAGACTGACTTCCCATTCACTTTTTTCCAAAATGGATGGAGCGTTGGTCTGGGAGAATTTCTCCCACACCGACGAATCCATCCACCCTGAGAATGGGTAATTTTTTAAAGGAAGTGGGAAACCACTTACCTATCTAACATATGCCTGGGTGGTGGGGGAAGCGGCGACCTCGCCGCGGAAAACGATTTTTAAAGGAAGTGGAGGAAAAGGAAGACAATTAGGAATGATGGGGATTGGGGATGTGCAAAAATTCGGGGAATTGTCGGGGGTTGGGGTGGTATTAAAATCGGGGAATTATCGGGGGTTGGGGGTTGGGATGTGGTTTAGTATCGGGGAAGGGACTTAAACGGATGGTGGAGGGTAATTTAAAGTTGAAAAGGAGACGGGTTTAACGAGGTTGGGGGTAGTCGTCCGGGTGGAATGTCACATCCGAGTGGATGTGACCCGGCCGTTTACAACGGTAGCACACCCTTTCGCCATGATGACGAAAGAGTGTGGGTTTGGGGATGATATCGCGTAGTTCCGAGGGAGAATGGGAACTGGATGTGCGGACTACGCGACGTGATGGGGATTTGGTAGGGGTTGGCGGGGAGGTTGGAGATGGGAAGGTATTAGTTTGTGGGATTGAGGGTAGGGATTGTGGGGTATCGGGGGAATTGTGGGAAAAATTACGGGCAACGGCATGGGGTGGTGGGGATTTGGGACGGGTTGAGTAGGGATGGTATCGTTTGGGACGGATGGGTGGGGTTATTTCAAGGGAAAAGAGAGAGGGAATTTTGGTAGGGATAGGAGTATTGAAAATTTTGGGTTTGGGTGGAGGAAATAAGGGTGTTGGGGGAGCAATAAGGGGGGTGCTGAGTTTCGCTGGATTTGGAAGTGGGGGTTGGACGGAAAGGGACATGAGGGAAGGGATTATAGGAGTAGGAATGGGTGCGGGTTTGGAAGGTAATTTAGGGATTCGGGGCATTTTGAACGGGGTGGCATGGGGGTTAAGGGTAAACGGGGTACGGGTACCATGGATTTTAGTTGTAGGTATAACAGGAATGGGAGGAGAGAGGACTGGAATTAAGGTAGGAGTTGGAGGAGGGGAATCAAGAAGATTGTCCATTTCGGTAGTATCCATAGGTGGATTTTCATGGTCTTCCTCCAAAGTGATCAATAAAATTTCTTCGTCCTCAGGGGGGATAAAACCCGGAGGGTTTAGAAGCTGCAGCACGAGTTGATGCAGCCGTGCTGCCAACTCCGACGGTGGTAGTGGAGGATCCATCTGGAGAGAAAAAAAATAGAAACGGGGAAAATAATAAAAATATAAAATAAAATTTGTTAAAGGGATTTAAGGGACTGTGATCCGGTAAGTTTTGGGGTTGTAGGGACATATTGTTTTTTGGAATGGGAGGGGTGTGCCGCAAGAAAACGTTTCACCTTGTTTACAGGTAATTCGATTTCTTGCGGGAGGGGTGAAGTTTTTTGACGGGGTTGTTTTTTCTTGGGACGAGGAATGTGGGAAACATAACGGTCGGGGGTCGAAGGGTCTCTTCGGCGCAAAACACGGGTGTTTGGGTTTGGGGAAATGGAATTGGTGGAGACAATGGGTTCGGGATCGGTTAACAGGATAGCCGGTTCCGAAGCCTTGTCTTTAGAAGGTAATAGGGATGGTAAGGAAGCTTGAGGGGAAAGGGGTGGGATGGTATTGATGCGTGTATGGGAAAAAATATCGGAATATTGGGATAATTTGGGGCAGCTTTTGTGAGCGAGGTCAGGTTCAGGGTCGGATGGTGGATCAAATTCACTGGGGCCTTCGGGTTCGGAATCAGGGTGGAGTAATGAAAAGGGGTTGTCGCTATACCATGGTTTTACCTGGTGAACGGAAACAACCATGGTTTTCGGGAGTACTGTTTTCGGGATGGTTTGAATCCGTATGTTACCTGGACCCGTATGTTTGATAACTTGATAGGGTCCGTCCCATCGGGGGCGAAGTTTCTTTGCCAGTCCGGGGGTATGGGAGTGTCGTTGCCTAAGTACAAACTGTCCTGGTTGGTATGTGACAGGTTTGTGTTGTGAATTGAAGAGGTCTTGGGATTCTTTCTGAATTTGGATAGTTTTGACCCGGGCGTCTGGTATTACTTCCTTCATCCGTTTTTGGGCTACTCGTGACTCGGCATCGTCAAGGTAATCAGCTGGGATAGGAAAGAGGTTGTCGATGCGGAGTCGATGTTCCCTGCCATGGATGAGGAAGAACGGGGAATGACCCGTTGATACACATACTGCGGCATTAATGTTAAACACGACACGGGGAATTTGAATGTCCCAATCTTTTTGATTGGGTTTGAGTGTTTTNACTGCGGCATTAATGTTAAACACGACACGGGGAATTTGAATGTCCCAATCTTTTTGATTGGGTTTGAGTGTTTTAGCCAAAGTTTGTTTTAGGGTACCATTGAATCGCTCGTCGATTCCATTTGTTTGCGGGTGGTAAGTGGAGGAACGAATGAGCTCAATTCCGTTCTCCTTCGCAAAGTCCTGAAATTCTTGGGACTGAAAATGGGTACCCTGATCAGTCAGGATTTTCAAGGGGGTGCCATGACGATAGATTAGGATTTTTTGAAGGGCTGCTATTGCGCGGGCGGAAGTACAAGCGGAAACGGGGTAAGCCTCTAAGAAACGGGTGCACAAACAAGTCATTGTAAGTGCGTACTCGTTTCTTCGAGCTGTTTTTGGGAGGGGGCCAATGAAATCAATCGAGATTTCTTCAAAGGGTTTTAAGGTCGGGGGTTTGGGAAACTTTGTCCTGCCACTTTTGTGGTGGGCCGGTTAAAAAGTTGACAAGTAGGGCAGCTTCGGAGGAATAACATGGTTTGCTTGTACATACGGGGCCAATAGTAGCGGGATTTAACGGTATGCCAAGTCTCGTAAAAGCCAAGATGGCAACCGCTATGAACGTGAACCTCTAAGAGGACGTCCTGACAAATTTGTTGGGGAATAACTAGTCGCCATAAACGTCCGAATTCAACGTTGTTACTCTTGAGGAGAATTCCATTCTCATCAAGTTTGAATTCTGAGAGATTCCGGGTTTTTTTTTCGAAGCGTGGGACCGTCTGGTGTCGGGGAATTGAGACAGTCAAGGATTTTGTTCAGTTTTGGATCTTGGGACTGAAGTTCCTTGATGTTTACACCAGAGAGGGAGCATAGCCGATGGATGTTGGCAACCTGTAAGGAGAACAGGTGCTCTTCGAGGGCGAGACGGTCGTGAAATTCCGAAGCGGGATCAACGGGATTTCGGGAGAGGACATCAACATCCGTGTGGGACTTTCCGGAACTGTATTCGATGGTAAAATCGTATGGCTGTAGGCTTAAGGCCCATCTAGCCAAACGACCGTTCGGGTCTTTGAGATTGATGAGGTCACACAGGGAGTGATGGTCGGTGACAACGGTGAAGGGGCGACCGTAAAGATAAGGGCGGAATCGGTTAATGGCGAAAATTACAGCTGCGCACTCTAACTCGGATACTCCATAGTTGACTTCGTGTTTTCCCAGGGTACGGGAAGCGAAAGCGACAACGCGAACAGTGCCTTCCTGGTTTTGGGAGATTGTGGCTCCCAATCCTAACTTGGAGGCATCGGTATGGAGTATGGTGGGAGAATGATCGTCGGGGTAAGCCAAAACGGGGGCTTGGGTAAGTTTCTCCTTGAGGGTTTGAAAAGCTTCCTCGGCCGCGTCCGACCATAGAAACTCTACACCCTTTTTGGAGAATTGGTGAAGGGGGTGTGCAATTTTGGCAAAGTTCTTAATGAACCGACGATAATAGGAGCAGAGGGCAACAAAGGATTGGACGTGTCGAACTGACTTGGGGGTGGGGAAGTCGGCTACCGCGTTGATTTTTGCGGGGTTAACTCGCACACCATCCGCTGCAATGATGTGCCCAAGGAACTTCAGCTCAGCTGCAGCGAAGTCACACTTGTGCGGTTTTAGGGTTAGGTTGGCTTTGCGGAGGGCGGCGAAAACGAGTTCGAGACGTACAAGGTGGGAGGGAAAATCCGGGGAATAAACAACAATATCGTCAAGGTACACCAGACACATTGACCATTTCAGTTTGCCCAAGACTGAGTCAATGAGTCGTTGAAAAGTCGCGGGGGCATTACAAAGACCAAAGGGCATGACATTAAATTGGTAATGTCCGTCGGGGGTGGTAAACGCCGTTTCTTCCTGGTCTGTGGGATATACCTCTACCTGGTAATAGGCCTGGTCACAATCCATAGAGGAGAAAATTTTAGCTCCACGAGGCGGTCGAGGGCGTCATCCATTCGGAGAAGCGGGTAACTGTCGGTACGAGTAACTGTGTTCAAGCGTCGGTAGCCTACGCAGAACCTCCAGCTACCGTCCGGCTTTTTAACAAGGACGACTGGAGCACCCCAGGGAGAATTGGAAGGGGTTATTACATCAGCTGCTAACATTTTTTCGCAGCATTTGGCAATTTCCGCTCGTTCTGCGAAAGCTGCGCGGTAGGGACGTTGTCGGATGGGAGGGGTATCGCCGGTGTCTATGAAATGTTGGGTAACGGGGGTACGGCCAATTTGTTCGGGGGATAGTGAAAAAATATCTAGATAATCGAGGAGAAGTTTTTGAATTTGGGTTCGTTCAGAGGGAGAAAGGTTTGGAGCAATTTTAATTTCGGGGAGAAAGTCGGAATTAGGAAGTTCAGACTCGGGATCGGGGGAAAGTGATGAAATTTGCGGGGTAGGGGATTTGACCGATTCCAAATCGTCCATACTGCACTCAATCATCGAGTCAGTAAAAGCCTCAGCCGTACCCAGGAGGTATTGACGAGGAAGTTTGATGGTTTGGTGTGTCAAGTTTGTCACAAATGTGTATCCCTGTCCTTTTGAGACAGAAACCACACATTTGCCCAGCACAAGGTATCGAGAGTGTGCGACTTGACTACGTGGGGTGATGAGAATATCACCGGTGAATTGAGAGGGAATCTCGAATTTTACTCTCCTGGAGGTGTGAAGGCTTACGAGGATGGGTTTTTGGACTCTTACAGTAGATACTAGTGTAGTATCTGTGGAATCGTCATCGGGGACAATCGTGAGAACGGAGGACAAGTCTGATGTAAACTGGATGAGTGGTTCCATGGAAATTTTTTCAATTTCGGGTATGGAAAACTCAATTACCAGATCTGGTAAAAGGATAAGTTCCGAGGTTATTTCTTTTGCAACTTGGACTGTTGCTAGTGTTTGGTAGGGTGAACGAATTGGGGTGCTAGGTCCGATAATTTGGATTGGAAATTCGGGGTTTGTTAAGGAGCCTTGGGCGATGGCTTCGTTCTCGCAATCGAGAATTATGTGGTTGGATTGGAAAAAGTCCATACCCAGCACAATCTTGTTGCTTAACCCGGGGATAATGAAAAAGGATTCGGTAAATGATTTTTCTCCTATACGGAAAGTGAGTTGGGAGACTTCACTAATAGTAAAGACATTGGACTTATGGATGGACAAATGAAAGGTAAAAGGAGCTACAGTGCGTTTGGAAGCTGCAGCCTCGGGGAGTAAATGTAAAAAGTCTTCTCTCACAGCGGAGATGGAAGCGCGGGAGTCTATGAGTGCATTGAAACTAAAGTTTCCAATGTGTACGGGGTAACGGAAAACAACGGATGGAGGACGGTGGTTGANAAACTAAAGTTTCCAATGTGTACGGGGTAACGGAAAACAACGGATGGAGGACGGTGGTTGAGTGGAGTTGCGTCCGTCCAAACGGTTGCTCCGTATTCAGAATCAGAATTGTCAGGGAATTGCAACTTCGGGCCGATGACATGCTGGAAGGTTGCAATTACATTGGGTGTCGTCCAAATCGGTGGGTCTGTCTTACAAGGATTCTCTGGCACTATAGACTTGGCCTTAGTCTTATAGTCCGAGAAATCCAAACTCATTAAAGGAACAGGTGGGGGAAGGTTTTTGTAATTGTGGGGTTTGAACAAACCATATCGGAATGGTCTGGATGGTCCTCCGGCTCGAACCGGAAGGATCCCGGTGTATCCGACGCTTCGAGTTGCTCGGATACGGGAAACGGATGTTGCAACCTCAAACGGAAAAATCGGTTGCTTGCAAGTCTTGGACGTAAATTTCGGAAAAATTGGGAATAGGGGTGGAATAGTTTTATTTAGGAGGGATTTGGATGGCAAAGGGAGGTGCGGGGAAGTGACACAAGAGGAGGGTATGGGTACAGTAGTTTGAAAAATTTCGGGGCTTGTTGGTTTGGAATTATTGGGATTGAGTGTGTGAGTGTTATTGCGGGTTTTTGGTAGGGTGGAAAGCTGGTAAGCCTGGCGCTCCTGTTGCGTCAGGCTTGTCAGTTTTCCGACGGTTTATGGGTATTTGGGTTCGAGGGGTATGTGGGTAAGTTTGGAATTGGTTGTTGTTGTGGTGGGTACGGTGGGTAATGGTAAGGGGTTTGTGGGTAGGGTTGATATGGGTTGTATTGGGGCATGGGTTGATAGTATGATTGTGGTGGGAAAAGGGGGATAGGGTGTCTCATTCGTGGCTGTTGGTTATTTGGTCGTGATTGAGGAGGTGGGTAGTTAGGATGATTTGGGCGGTTTGGTGTTGTTTGGAGATGAGGGTATTTTTTGAAGCAGTGGCGTTCTATATGACCCACTCTCTTACAATGATGACAGATAAATCTGCCATCAGGAGTTTTACCTGCAGTTGGGTTAAAATCGGGGGGTCGGGGAATTTGGGAGGTGGTTGTATGTCCATCTCCATAAGAGATGGCCGCTCATGTTTGGGGTTAAGGAGATGAGATATTTTTGGCAATTTGGGACTGTACCTCGTTGTACCTTCGAAGTTTTGCCAAAAATTCGACTGGGGATTCCATGGGGACTAGGGCTAGGGCTTCCCGGATAGTAGTGGAACACCCTTTCAACAACTTTTCGACCTTCATCTCGTCAGTCATCTTGGGATTGATGGCGCGGAGAAATTTCACTTTACGGGCAACGTATGTCTCAGCATCGTCGCCTAGCTTGTATGTGAGTTCCCGATTCTGTCGACGAAACTCTGACAAACGGGACTTTGTGTCGAAAAATATCTTGAAATCTCTTCCGATGGCTCTCCAAATTCCCTTAATGGATTTGGTTGGGTCAGCTAGGAGGGTTTTGTAACTGGGCCAGTTGGAAGTGAACCAGGTTTTTGCATTACCGTCCAACAACTGGTCAAAGTTGTTGACGATAAATTTTTCGTCGTGACCCAGGGATTCTAGATCGGTGTTGAGGCGTTCGAAGTATTCCTCAGGATCTCCAGAACCATCGAATCTCCTAAGGTATTGGAGAGTACTGTTGATATTAAGGTCGGGGCGTTTGGGTTGTGGGGTAGGAATAGTTAGAAAATTGGTCGGGGAAGAACTATTTCGGGGAAGATTGGAAGCTAGTTTTCTACGGTCTCAGGTTTGGGTATTGAGAAGGGGGCGGTTAGGAGTAGGGAGTATGTTGGGTGGGGAGGGGATGGAGTAGTAGATTGAGGAGGCGGGGTGGTTTGTTTTGAAATAGAAGCGGTAATTGGTAGGGGTTGAGAAATGGGGCGAAAAGATGATTGAGCCGTTCTTCCCTGCATCCACATATCTGCCAGTGCGGGGTTTCTCCATTGGAGAACGTGAGGTGTGTAGTTTTGTGAATCTCGAGGAGGTACCGAAAACTCCCTCTGTTCCCTACTTATAGGGATAGGGGGTTCAGTAATTCCTCTCATTAAGCGGGATAAGTATGGTGCACCTACTTGGTCACGTTCCTCATCGTGCGGGGAGACAGGGTTGTTGCGCGGGAGATAGGGGTACGGTGAGCCATTAGCGATGTTGATTGTTTAATTTTAGAATTAGGGATTAGAATGGTTAACCTGGAAATTGTTTGAAAAAATGTGGAAAAATTGAGATGGAATTGGATAGAGAGTGTAATTTAGGAAATTTAGGGTTGGGAGAAATGGTTGGGAGAAATGGTAGGGAAGAAATAAAAATTATTGTGGAATTATTTTTGGGAGTTTGGGGTAATGTTGAAAAGAAAAAAAAAATTAGGAATTAGTTTAATAATCGGGTAGATAATTCTTTAGAAATATGGAATTATTTTAGGGTAGTAATTTTGGACCGAATGAGGAATTATCGTGGTAGTTGTAGTTGTATTTTAAAGGATTTGGAAATAATTTCTGAAGTTTGCGAATAATTTAGGTGATTTGGGAATAAATTTTGAAGATTTTGTGATGAATTGGAAGGATTTGGGAATTATTTTTGGGTTTTGGGAATTTTTTGGGAGGGTAAGTAATTAATTAGAATGATTCGGGAATTAATTTGAGGGAATTCTGAATTGATTTGTGAGTTTTAGAGATTTTTGTGAAATGCGAAATGCTTGGGAGGGATGCCCAAGTATTATGGGTGCGGGTTGGTAAGAAATTGAAATATTTTGGTATTTTTAGGGTAAAATTGGGTGGCCAAAAAATGTCAGTGGACAGGTTGGGTCGGGGTTGTGTTTTCTAGCTTTTTGAATTTCCAACTCTGAAATCGGGTTAAAAAGCCCGAAATCGGAAAGAATATGCGCGGGGATAATGCCAATATGGATGGGATACAATAAGAATTATGAAATATGCAACCAATTAATGAATAATAAACAAAGCCTAAAATTTTTATTTTTTCCTAAAGTGATTATGTGAAGTTAGCCATAAGGTAACCTTAAAAATAAATTTTTTTTAATGTAAAATAATTTTTTGGAAAAATCGGGCGTGACCCGTAGACAAAATGACCAAATTAAAAAAAAAATTTCTTTTGCGCTAAGCGCTACGAAATATGGGGCTTAAAAGCCCCTCTCATAAAAAATAAACTAAACTTGTGAAAAAATAATATGAAAAATATCAGACCTGGGAGTCTCCAGACTTCCTACCAAATGGCACTCGCTTGGCGTGTGAGAGGTAACGAATGTGTTACTGTGGGGATTAAGGGGGATTAATTAGGGGGTTATTAATAATTTTGGGAATGGGAAGGGTATTTTTGGGGTTTCGGGGAATGGTCGGGATACAATACGGGTCGGGTAGGGAATTGGTTGGGTTTTTGGGGATATCTCTTACTTTAGTTTCATTAATTAATTAAGGGGGAAAATAAGGGGAAAATTAATGGAAAAAGGGATTCAGAGGTCAAGGGGTCACTCACCAACCCTTTAAGGATAGTTATCCAAGAAAATCCGGATCCGAAACGGGCAGGAAAAGTCCGAAAAAATACAGATGACAAATCACCAAAAAAGAAAGGTAGGAGAGTAGCAGCAGGATGGGAAGTCGGTTTTAGACTGACTTCCCATTCACTTTTTTCCAAAATGGATGGAGCGTCGGTCTGGGAGCATTTCTTCCACACCGACGAATCCATCCACCCTGAGAATGGGTAATTTTTTAAAGGAAGTGGGAAACCACTTACCTATCTAACAATATATATAAATAGCTATATATATATCTTATCCTAAAGAGGATTGCTTTACTTTTAATTTGAAATAGAAAGAGCAGATGAGATGATTTCTTCTTGTTCCTGGTGTTGTTGAGAGAAACAGCAACACAGGAACGGGGTGATGAGGACGATGACGAGGAAACTCAAGTTCCCTCAAACGATTGGGCTGAGGGTATATCCAATTAGTCGCGATAACGAATTTTACCAACGCGACGACGATTATTCTGAACCACGGTTACAAAGACGAATGTGTAATTGTACTCAATCGAGCTTATTTACAGAGCATAAGCTACGAGTGCGATTGAAATATTCGATGGAAGAAAGGAGCAATGCAAAACAATGTAACAAAGCAGAGAAGCAAAGAGGGGTTTTCAGTTTTTCCGTTGATTGAGGTGGAAACATACGCAGGGGTCAGGAGATTGAGTATTAAGTTCCAAGCGTCTTTTCTGCGCAACGCAATAAAGTTTGGGAAAATTAAGATCTTGGATTTTGAGTTGGACTAAAAACTAATATGAGCAACCATAATCTGATGCAAAGTTGGGCACATCTATTAAGTAGTTGAATTTGAAATTGTGAAATTGTACTATTGAGAATTGCCATATTATCCAATTTTTCACACTGATTCTGAATGTGATATTGGTTAACGAGGCTGAGACCCTTAAGAGTCCTTCACGGGTACAAAGTTCATTGAAACTTCCATTCCAACTTAATACTCAATCGGTACCAGTAATCAGCATTACAAAATGGCGCATCGTCACAAAACATGTGTTTTGATTTAACATATAAGGTAATGCAAAACAATGAAGCAAAGCAGGGAAGGAGAAAGGGTTCGGCAAGTTCTCTGTTGAGGGAGGTGGAAACACACAGGGTCATACTCCGTTCCTCGATATGATTTTTTTTGTCAACTCACCATCTCTCATCCAGTGTTGGGGATTCAGTTTAATTCAGTTCAGTTCACTATTTTGGACTGAACTGAATTGAACTGAAAAGAAAGCTTTAGTTGAAATACTGGAGTGAACTGAACTGGAAATAAAATCCTACATAAAATTACTGAACTGAACTGAACTGAACTGAAGACCTTTTCTCTGGAACTGAACTGGAACTTACCTTCCCAGTTCCCAACACCACCAATCCCTCAACAATGTTGGGAATGCACTATATTTCAGTTTTTTGGACTGAACTGAACTGGGAAAGGTTGGTAATTAACAAATACTGAACTGAAAAAAAAATTTTAGGGGAAATACTGAACTAAACTGGAAAAAAAGTTTTAGGGGAAATACTGAACTGAACTGGAAACAAATTCTACATAAAATTACTGAACTGAACTGGAAACCTTTCTTCAAGAACTGAAAAAAAACTGATCTGGAAACTGCCCTTCCATTTTGCAACATGGCTCTCATCATTACAAAATCGCGTATCGCCGAAAAAATGTCTGCTTCGATTAGATACCCGCGAATCGTTCTTACGGACGATAAAATATCTAAAAAATCACATCGCGATTGGAAAAATCGTCATCGCGAAACTATGTGAAGACTTTTGTGTCGATAGCGTTTACAAAATTCGTCATCGCATAAGTAAAATTCGCTGTCGCGACTCTATGTGCATGCAGCCTGATACATTGGGAAGAGCTGTACAATCAGCGGACGGTGCTTTACTTCGACCGGTTACTGTTCACTAAAGCATATTTCCAAAAAATTTCAAAAACAAATTTTTTTTTAAAAACAAAAAAAATTGAAAACAAAAAATTTCATTTTTCATGCGCTAGATAATTCAAAAGAAATGGGGTCACATGTTGAAAACAGTGGTGGGACCTTGTCATAAAGCTCCACCCGTGGAGGATTTACTTGATTTTGTCAAAATACATATGTTGGTGAATTCTGGAAATATTCCAACTACCCTGATTGGTAAGAAAAAAAGTTTTTAGCTTCAAAAATATTTGATAAAATAATTTTTAATTATTAATACTTTTTTCTTTAGAAAACAAAGAATATGTAGTGAAAGATAATGGAGCTTTCTTTATAAATTCAGCTAATAAGAATTTGGCTTTTTTAAGTCACAAGAGTACCTCAGCTATTATTGCCTTATTTTGCGTCATTACAAAAAATTTTTGAATTAAAACAATAATTTGAACGTAATTATTGTCATCAAAATCAAGCGATAGTTAATCTGAAGAATTAAACAATGATTATAATCAATTATGAGGAGAGAATGAGTACTTCACTTCTACTTAAATTACAATATCTAATTCATCATTCAACAATAAAATAATTAATAAAGCACCTAAAGCTAAGACATTATACCATTTGGGGAAATAGGACATGGTTCTTTTTGGAGTTTACTTTTGCATCACTCATTCTCACCAACAAATGCGCACCCGTATTCCTCTTCACCCACCCTCTCTCACACAACAATCCCGCCTAAATAAATTCTCTCCACTACCAGACTCTATTTCATTTATCCATTCATATTCACGGTTGTAAACAGTGTGTAAAGTGACTCCCAAATCTCACTGAGGCAGAGTCATTGACTCCCGAGTCACTGATTCTGACTCACTGTAGTTTAGGAGTTGACTCAGGAGTCATGACTCTGACTCCCCATATTTTCGCGAACTGACTCTGACTCTGACTCTGAGTAATTAAAAAATGTTCAATATCATCTTTTAAATATAGAGAAAAATTCTATAAACTGTATAAAAATTCTATAAATTGTAGGCGTCACTTTGCTTTTCTCTCTCTTTTTTGTAAATTTAGATTATCTTGAATCGATGTTGATGAACTTTGACTTTCATTGCTGGAGAATTTTCCACATTTAACACAATCCAATCATCCTCCATTCTTAATTAAAAGTCCGTAAGAATGGGACGAACACAAAACACAAAGAGTATCAGAAAGAGTAAACATTCTTAAGTNCTTAATTAAAAGTCCGTAAGAATGGGACGAACACAAAACACAAAGAGTATCAGAAAGAGTAAACATTCTTAAGTAAAATGAATGCAATGGATAAGATGTTACTTTGCACAAACTTGTACTATGAATACCAAAAATTGGCTTCTGTGCAGGAAATGCACAGAGTCATGACTCAGCTACTGATGAGTTGAGTCTGAGAGTCATGAATCACTGAGAGTTTGTCTCTCACTCAGTCTCAGTATATTACTCTCTGACTCCCAAATAATTCATAGAGTCAGAGTCCTGAGAGTCAGAGGCAGAGTCAGAGTCATGACTCTGGAGTCAGTCACTTTACACACTAGTTGTAACTTCGATCATTGTGAACGCTTCCGCTTCTCTTAAGAAAAAAAATTCGCTTCCGCTCCCGCTTCTGTTAATAAAAAAATCACGCCGCCGCTCCCGATTCCGCGTCTGATACCCAGCTTCTGTTTCCGCTTCCGCTTCTCTTGAGAAGAATTATCACGCTTCCGCTGCCGGTTCTCTTAATAAAAACTAAATTACACCCCTTTAGTAATGNTCTCTTGAGAAGAATTATCACGCTTCCGCTGCCGGTTCTCTTAATAAAAACTAAATTACACCCCTTTAGTAATGGCGTGCACACTGCTGCATTATTTCCGTATATTCATTTTTCAACAATCTGCTAAATTCGAGCGTATGACATGGTATCGGGTCGAAAATTGTTTTCCATAGTTTAAAACATGTTCTAGTATCAATTTCAAAAACTTTCAATGCAAAATCGCAGTATTACTTAAATTTTGTTGCGCCGATAGGGTCTGTAATTAATTAGATCCCGAGGGTAATGTCAAGGTTAGGAAAGAAAACCGCTTCCGCGTCTGAGACCCCGCTTCCGCTGCCGCTTCTGTAAAAAAAATTTTCCCGCTTCCGCTTCTCCTGAGAAAAATAATCCCGCTTCCCCTTCCGCTTCCGCGTCTGACACCCCACTTTTGCTCCCGCTTCCGCTTCTGTAGAGAAAAATTTCTCACCTACCGCTGCCGCTCGAAGCGGAAGCGGGAGTGTTCTATCGCACTTTAGCAAGAGCGGCGCTTCTTTAGTTACAACCGTGCTCATATTCCAGTCAAACAGTAGGTAAGAACAAAAATTTTTATTACATGATTTTAATTAATTATTTTATTATTAAATGACTTGTTTTAGGAGTAAAGCACCATCCGCTGATTGTATCAGCCATTGCACTAGTATAGTAAACCCAAGGTTTCTTCCCAATGAAGAATTTAAAAAAAAAACACTTTACCAGGTTACTCCGTAACTCGTAACTTGTCCAAAATTGAAATTTTTTTTCATAAAAATAACAAACTGAATAATATTCAGTCGACTCCCAATAATGAAGGAGTCAGAGCCATGACTCCGAGAGTCGACTACAATATTTTAGAGAGCCAGACTAACTGATTGTAGTATTCATCACTGACTCAGTACAGATCGTAGTGAATATTAGTGTTCTCCATGACTCCCAGTTTAGGCGGAGTCAGTCATTGACTCTGAGAGTCATGACTCTGACTCTCTAACTGTTGGGAGTCGACTCTCGGAGTCATGTCTCTGACTCCTTAAATTTTGGGAGTCGACTCTGAGTCAGAGTCAGAGTCATGACTCTCGACTCCGAAGTCACATAATACAAAAATGGAAAATCGGGTCTGAAATTGAATTTTTTTATATACATTTAGTTTCCTTGTTTCTAAGTTTGCTAATTTTCTAAGTTTCTTTGACAACAAGAAAATAAAAAAGCCACTTTCATCAGGGTAAATAAACAATTCGTAACTTTTATTTAACTTTTTTTAAATATTTCTTTGTAAAAATAACTATCGAAATAATATTTGCATGTAAATTTTGTTAAAAAATAGTCCCATATGCCCATGTGTGCATGTTTCAAAAGAGTCATGACTCCGAGGTCTGGGAGTCGACTCCCAGAGTCATGACTCTGACTCCCAAAACCCTTGGAGTTAGAGTCATCAGACTCCCGAATCCCAAAAACCCTGGGAGTCACAGTCATGAGAGTCAGAGTCAGAGTCATGGAGAACACTAGCGAATATTTAAAAACTGATGTGTATATGAACACATTTTGAGTTGTGTCCATCCATGATAGGTGTTATGATGTAGTGGGAGGTGCGGATTTGCTGGTGAGAATGAGTGTTTCAAAAGTAAATTCCAAAAAGAACCATGTCCTATTTCCCCAAACGGTAACTGTAATAATTCAACAGCCCCGACGAAGAATAATCCACCTCGGAATTGATAATTTTTTGATGGTTGTCTAGTGGGTTTCAATTTGAAAAGAAACAATTATTATGCGTATACCAGCAAGTTAAATCGGCTTAAAAATTTTTTTATAAATTTGATAAAAGTTATATTCAGTGTACATGGAATTTCACACCAATTACGTAATAACAAACTTTAAAGAAAAACTAAAACTACTTTGTAGGTCATCAAGTAGGAATTGTATTTAAGTTATTGAACCTCGGTTATATCGTTTAAGGCGAAAGTGAGGTCCATTGAACTCCGGGCATGAGTGTTTAAAATAATTTTACTAAAAAATTTGCCGACACATGAGTAGTATTGGTTACTCATTTGGAAATAATCATTGTAAACAGACTTCAATTCCGAGGTGGTTTATTCTTCGTTGGACCGTTACAGACCAGTGTTCGGCACAACGGTCATCCGTCCCCGCCCCTGTCCAGTATTTGGTTAATTTTTTTACCCCGTCCCGTCCCGTCTCGTGCCCGTCCCCGTCCTTTCTTAAAAGAATTAATACCTTCCCGTCTCCGTTTCCCAATAAAATTGATTACTCTGTTTTGGCTTGAAATAAAATCTTTCTCGCCTTGTACTATTTTTTCAATGAAATTACATTCCATTATCCGAAAATTAAACATTTTCAAATCCAATTTATTATTTTATTTCGATTTCGACTACCTAGTGTTGGATTTAAAGTTATGGGTTTCGATTTCCAATGGAGAATTATCGAACAGAGAATTGAATTCTGATTTCGCTTTGCTTTGTGTGGAAAATTGGATTTCGATTTATATTTCGAATTCGAAAAAAAAAAATTCGATTGGTCTAAGTTCCAAGTGTGGATTTTTGAAACACCAGTTGCACTACAATTGCAACGCTGCCAATTGATCCTGATTTTGACTGTACGATTGCAAACCACTTTTACCGACGTATTTTTTGGATATAACCATACTTTTTAACTTTTAGACTAGTGAAAATCGACATCCAAATTACCTTCTCATTCAAAATCGAAATTCTAAGTCCCAAGATGACCGAAATTAAAATCCAAATTTGTATTTCCATTCGAATAAGTAAAATTTTGTGTTAATTTTTATATCTTCATTTTTATTGTAATAATACTTGCAAATTAAGTATGATTACAAAAAAATCAATTTCACGATATATACATTTCGGTAGACATTTTGAACGTTAAAATCCATAAATTCGAGGTGCTCGACATTAAGATCCATAATCCCAAGCGGATCGAAGTGAATTTTCCATTCTCAATCGAAATCGTAATCCCATTATCCACATAAATCGGAAGCAAAATCGAAATCGAAACCCATAACTTTTCAGGCTCTTAAAATCGAAATCACAACTTTTCGGGTTCTTGAAATCGAACTTTCGATTTCAAATCATCGAAATTTCAAATTTCGATTCGAGCTAAGTTACAAGTGTGGAAATAACATGCCACACCGGTCCTATCCCCGACTTTTGAAAAAATTAGCTTCACCCGTCCCCGTTTCTTGGTTAAAAAATCTTTCCCCGTCCCCGTCTTTTGGTTAAAAATATTTTCCCGGATTTAAGAAACACGCTTCCCCGTCCTCGTCTTTAAACAAAAACAGACTTTCCCGTCCCCGCCTTTCTCAAAAAATAGACTCACCCGTCCCCGTCCCCATTTTTTGAGAGAAAAAAGCTCCCCGTCCCCGTCCAAATCCGTCCGGACGGGGACGGGAAAGACGGAATGCCGAACACTGTTATAGACATTATAACTAGTAATTATTGTTAATTAATATAGTGAGTTAGTTTCAATTAGTTAAAGAATCACCATCTCCACCAATAAGGTTCGCATGTATCATAAAATTTAAAACTAGATTTTTACCTAACGAATAACATAAATGCTTACCTTTTGAATTGATGTGTAGTACTCGTGGGCAGTGATGGATCACCCAACCAATTCCAACCGGTTGGGTTGAGTTGGGATATGAAGTGTTGAAAAAACTTTTAATCAAGCAAGCATGGCGGATATCCGTGTCGGATATCCGCGCCAGATATCCGATATCCGGCAATCAAAAACGCCGGATATCCGATATCCGGCAATCAAAAACGCCGGATATACTATCCGCAACACCTCTAATAATTATTGGTCTTGTTGCTCAACTTCTTCAAGCAGAATTGAATCGGGCGCAATTGTGACGTTTTAGATAATAGTTATAACAACACCTAACAACCTCGCCTATGTGTAAATAATTACTCAAGGCGTGGGACCGCCAGAATTCGTAATGCTAAGGTATTTGTAATTTTTTACACATGATAAGAAACGGATGAATTAGCTGGGGAAATTTTCGGAACAGCTTTTTCTAAAAATCCTGATTTACCAACAATTTGGCAACATTGTGAATGAAAATATTTCATCTATGCATTAGTGTCTCCTTGAGGATTACATGGGTGCCATACTTCTAGGAAAAAATATTTTTTTAACAAAATATTTAAAATAGCCAGGTGTGTGTAACATTTTACACACGACTGGGGCGCCAGGGTTAAGTTGGGTTGGGTTGGGGATACTTTAAAAAATTTCGAAGTTGGGTTGGGTTGGGATAGGCGCTTGTGTTGCCAATCATTGCTCGTGGATATCCCAAATACGATTCATTACTAGCGGAAATCCGAACGGTTAACATAATTAGAAGTTTTGTATTAAATTTCCAATTTATGTCAAATTATGAATTAGATTACGCTTTGAAGGTGCCCAGATATGTTGCATGGTTCGTGGGATGCATCATGAGACACAACACTTTCCTTACCAATTGTTCAGGTTTCCCTCCGAAAAAAAAAGAAAAAGTTAAAGAATCAATTCTTCTTCGCTACCTAACATACTGTAGATACAGTAGAAGCTCAAAATAATAAGTTTAAATCCACTCAGGCCGACCAACCAGGGACAACACACTCCCGCACCTGCGGATTTATTTCCACCCACATTTTGGGGGGATTTGTAGGACCGCACGCACCTGCGTATTTTTCTCCATGCTTGACATCAGCATTGCCATTTCAGAATTTCCCTCCATATAGCCCACAGCCCTCCCTATAACCCTCTCCCCAAAAGCCCACAGCCCTCCTTCTTAGAAATCGTGTATGACAATCCGAAATTAGAAAAAAAAAATATATTTAATGGTAAAAGTAGAGATGAAAAATTAATCCGTTATGCTCATTTTCGCATGTCGGTAAATAATCATGACTCTGAGTTGTACCACAAAGGAGTCAGTCACCAAATGACAAACGACTCCTAACTCATGATACTCAGAGTCTGATACTATGATCTGAGTCATGATACTCAGAGTCATTGTAAGAGTCATGCCTCAGGTGTTCGGGTCTTTGAAAGCAATAGTTTCAAATTCAAAAGTTGAAAATTAAATGTACATGAAAAATGTAACCTCGTGGGAGACCAACTCTGAATTGCATCTGAGTATGGTCACGCTGAGGAATTTTGATCACCACAACTGTCTAAGGAAAAGATTAGGACATTAAGAGGGAGTGAGAAAAAAATTCTTCTTCGCTACCTAACATACAGTTTGACCATAATTAAAGTTTCCACTACCTAATGTCGAATTATTTACGTTTACCTAAGGATTAAAAATTCAACCGAAACAAAAATAGATAAGTTATTAAAAAATAAACTAGAAACACAAAATTCCGCATTAAAAAAGTAAAGATTACAATAAATACAGCCAAAAAACTAAAAAGAAAGCAAAGAAAGTGGCCATAATTAAAGTTTCCAGTGAATGTTTCTTAGGTATACATTCTATTTTAACGGAAATTTTTGACAAAATTTAATAGATTAATATTTAGTTGATCTACTAATTGCACGAATAATTTCATAAACACGTTTTTGGATTGATTCAACCAATCTTCTTAGTTTTGAATTGGGAATCTCGATCCAAGCAGCTTCAATCTCCATTTTTAAGTCTCCGACCAAACAGAAGAGCTTCCCTTCATCATATATCTCTCTCACGAGGTCGCCCCATAGGTTCTCGATCAGATTCAAATCTTGGAGAAAGTGCAGAGCGAAGCGCCACTGGAATTTCATTTGCTTGGAGAAAGTTTTTTTTGGAATTTCTCGTGTGGCAACTGGCAGTTTCTTGCATCAAGAGGGCTCATTACCTTGCCAAAAGCGTCCAAAATGAGGAATCAGTTTAAGCAACATATGGTTTTGATACTCGACAGCGTTTTGGCGGCGAGCAGAAAATCCAGAGGTTATTAGCTATGGAAACTGAACACCTCCCAAATCAATACGAAACTTTCTCCTGCGTACCCTTTGGAAAATAGGAGTTCTTTCTTGCGCAAGTCATGCTAATAAAATGCAAACCAGTACGGACCGTCAAGGTTGAACTCCTTTTCGTCGCTCAAAATGATAGAGCGCCAATCTTTGTTCCAAGAAAGTTTTTCCTTGGCCCAAACTAATCCACGTTCTCTGTGGACTGGAGAAAGTTAGTGTTTCTTGAGTTTTTTTCAAATTTAATGCATTTGAATTTCTCCACCAACTTTTGAACGGTTTACGAACGGTTTCGGACATACAGAGAGGTTCAAATTTGACTTGATCTTTTTTAAAGAAGTCGATTTGTTGCTACTAGAAATAATTATCCGACACTTTTCCCGTGGTGAAAGTTTTTCTTTAGACCCTGGTTTCAATTTGGGTTTAGGGGTTTCGCTTTTCTTTAAGAAATTATTGATGTAGGATGTCTTTTTGCTAGTAAACTAGCAATCTGTCAAATTGAGTCACCGAATTAATGAAGAACAGCAGTTTTCCCCTTATCAACTTTACTAAATTGCGTTTTGTCTGCCATTGTCGCTAGAGACAAAATTGGCATTACATATAATTCAAATATTATCGATTTATTACTAGTTATTTATAATGTGTTGAAAAAATTTAAAGATTCCTAGTCACAATCTAGAAATATTAGGATTAAAACCACTGGAAACTTTAATTATGGCCACTTTCCCCATTTTCACTTTAGTTTTTTGGCTGTATTTATTGTAACCTTTACTTTTTTAATGCGGAATTTTGCATTTCTAGTTTATCCTTTAATAACTCCTCTATTTCTGTTTCGGTAAAATTTTGATTCCTTAGCTAAACGTAAATAACTCGACATTAGGTAGTGGAAACTTTAATTATGGCCAAACTGTATGTACTGTATACTTTCACTTTCGAAACCTCTCTTAACCGTTAGGATATCGGCTACTAATGGATCGTGGTCCCAAAATCGATTGAGCGTTTGAAGAAGCGGTGAGCAAGTGACAAGACAAGTGCTGAACAGAGAACCAATACTTTCTGTTAAAATTGTTACATAATTTCGTGAAAAACTGTAGGAAGTATCAATTCTCTCAAGCGAATTCCATGAGAGATCATTTTTTCAACCAAAGAATCTAATGCTTATTGCTGAGGTGAAGCCGATTGTTGTGCTTTCACTGTTACCAGATCTAACAAAAAAGGCATTTTTGCAAGAATGTAAACAAAGAAGGAAATCGAGAAAAACTAACGAAGTTTGGAAACGGATTGAATTTTTCGAGATGAGAGTCTTGCCGCTTTCTTCGAAGAATCGAGTTCTGTGTCAATTTCCTTTTGGAGCAGAATCCTTGGGCGTGTCAGTCGTGAGGAAAAATTGTTTCCAGTTTCTGATTTAGAAATTTGGAAAACATCGAGGTACAAACAGTTGATTTGGTATCATTAAGTGATGAATCTTAAAAAAAAAATTAAATTAAATTTTATCATTGTTGTAAATTAAGAAAAGATTGTCAAATTATTGGCGTTGGCGAATTGTCTTAGGGAGAAAGGAGAATTGCGGTAGGAATTGTCGTAGAAACCTTAATAACATGTTTTTGAATTTTCATATATTATGTAATATACAGGAGTCCGCATAAATAAGTACACATGAAGAAACTGTTAACTACAAAAGCCATGTATAAAAAATTAGGGGGTTGTAACCTCCGATGTCACTCCATGCTAACTCACATCTAACTCACTTCTTCGATGTGTACTTACTTATGCCCTTCCCTGTAGTAGGTGATGCAATATATAAAAATATAAATGTATATGTATTATTACAAGTATGATAACCTGTTACTCCAAAGTAATTGACTGCCCTCGCCTGAATAAAATTAAAGTAAAATCCATCCGATGTAAGACCCACGGGCATGTAATCTTTATAAAATGTATCATCAGTTTGCATCCAAATACTTCCAACAGAGGTCAAAGTTGATTGGTAAATCACATTACCCAACAGTATTCGATCTTCTGAAACCTTGTTGCCATAAATATTGTGACGATTTAACAGTTGACTTGACCTTTTCGGTTCAAAAACCAGATCAAATCGACAACATAATGAACCGAAATAAAAACGAAAATGTTTTTAGCTCTAAGAACAAATAAACAAATACCTAAACAAAAACAAACTACACAAGTTAATTTGTGCTTCTAATGAAATATAGCAGTTTTATTTCAAAAGTCAAAATGCACAAGCACAACAATACGCAAAACAATACTCTCACAAAGAGAGGCAACAAAACATGTTCGCTTAGAAGGACAAACAAAACAATAATGATAAAGAAATGCAATTTTTCTACAATACACAATTATTGAAGAAAAAATAGAATTGCCCGAAGCTTCGGCCGCCGAATGATGGACTTTTATGTTTCGGCGAAGACCGAATCTTTGTTGCTCCGATTCGGCTGAAACATTGGTAACAGGTTAGACTCCGAAAAATTTAATCAAACTGTTTTCAATCACCTCAATTTTATTTGGTCTGGGCGCTGAAATTACAACAAATGGACTGAGGTGAGGTAGCTGGGTAACACTGAATGTAGTTTAAATATTAAAGTTACTTTTCTTCGACTAAAATATAACCAGTAATTAAATTTTTCTAACCCCCTGTTACGTCTAACCGACAACAATGCACCCAGCTATAAGAAACGCAGATTTCAATTTAGTACCGCCAGCGTTTTTCCGTCATCTGATCTATTCCTAGTTTTTTCAGACGTCGTTCAATAAAAATGATGCCATCTAGCATGGGCATACAGTGTTCCCATTTGTTATATAAAGGGTGTCTTGGAAGTAAAGGCACAAATTTGAAACTGACGTTGCAGAACAACCAATAAGTATACTGGAATGAAAATTTGTCATAAATATTAACTAATATATTCCGTTATTTGACAGGTCATACATCGCACCTCTTTTTGAATCTGATTCCTCGAAGGTTATTTTCTACAGCTATTTTATAAACGAGTCGACGTTTTTCAAAACCCCTGAGCATAAGCATCCTCGGGCGTTTGGATAAACGCCGACTCGTTTATAAAATAGCTGTAGTAGGCATGTCCCATTACCTTTTTTCCTACTGCTTTCGGATCTTCTTTGGAGATTTTGTTCCAAATCAGCTTGAAACCTTTGACGATTTTTGGTTGTTTGGGTATCTGACAGTACTGGTTTTTGCAAATAGCCCAAATTCTTCAATTCCTCTTGCCAGTGTCATATTTAACACACTTTGTGCGCGGAAATGGTCAAATGTAACGTAATCTTTATCATCCGTGTTGAGGAATTTGATCAGCTGATCTTATCAAATAAAAGTATCAGACCAATATACATGCGCAATAAGGATTAATTGATCAATGACATGTGCAGTAGCCATTCTTTGTTGTTAGACATGTGCAGTAGGAAATACGTTGTCATACACATGCGCACCTAGCAGCTAATCATTTCGAATAAATATATCAGGTCAATTAACATGCGCAGTAGCCACTAACTGATCATAAACAATCGCAGTAGCCATTTTATTATTGTTGGACGGAAATGGAGTGCACCACTGATTTGCCCGGCAGAAGTACATAGTAAACAGTTGAACCCGGTGATAAGTCTTGAAATTTAACCACGAGTTTGGTTCTGAGTCAAACTTAAATGACTCATTGACTCCAACCATACTCCGTTAGCTGGAGTCATAGTCATGTGGGTAAGTGTCATAACTGTGACTTTGAATCCTCACGCAGTGACTCAGGTTCGAATAAAAAAAATGTTTATTTTATGTAGTAGAATTTGTATTCAAATTTAACTTCAACGTTTTTAGAGCTTATGTGCTATAAACAAAAACATGTAAAATCTTTGTAGAATTATAACAATTAACATTTAATATTTGACATTAAACATTTTCCGTCGACTATGAGTGGGCCAGTCAATGATGTAGAATTTAATATATAAATAACGCATTGTATTATATACTTTAGTTCTAATTTTAGTTACAATTTAGTTAATTAGCTACAATTTTAGTTCCATAAAAATGAAATTATCCTTTTTGACACTCACCTATGGTTTGGAATATATGTCCATTGTTATTTTTTTTACTGAAAAAATTTTTAATGGAAGTTGCTGTAACCCCCACTTACCACACTTAGTCGCAACCCGGCCTCACAAATACTTTACCAAAAGTTATCGCCGCCAAATTTATATTTCCTACTAAACATGTAAGAAATTAGCTATTGTTTTAATAGGAATTTAACGAAGTTTTTTAAAATAACGTTAAAAAAAAATATTTCCTAAAATGTTCAATAATCATTTGTAAGATTTATTGCTTTATTGAAGTTTGGGATTTTTGTTAAACTTAAGAATTATTTTTTTAATCGTTATTACAGATGGTTATTTTTGTTTTATTTGGCCAGCTAATTTTCACCATATCTTCCTTACCACGCGCATTAGAATTATATTTTTAACTCTCACTCTTAAACACATATTACATCCAGCAGAATTGTAACTTTTTATGCAGCGGGTCAAAATCCCACAAAAAAAAGACTTGGAAGTTGATAACGGAGCGAGTGTTCCAGAGTGGGATATTCATCGCGAGACACCGTGTGTAAGTTGTGAGGTTGTTAGGTTGTGAATATTGCGATACGATAAACAAACTGTGAGGCTTGTATTTCCCTTAGATCGTTAGCAAAGTTTAAGATAGAGTCCTAAGCGTAGCCATGACTCCGCGACTTGACCCTTAGGTTTGGGAGTCATGACTATTTTAAAGTATTGTGGCAGTCAACTTTTTCCACTTATTAAATATTCTTCTAAATTGCTGATTATTCCGAGGGGTTTGTGTTTTCCTTAATTAATAATTATACCCTTTCGGGTTTATTACGTGGGGAAAGATTCATGTTGGGACTGGTCTCGAGTTACATCATTTATCTCGTCCTGAGATTTATTCAACTTTTACAGATGTACAAGGCCTTTCACTTTATTCCGTGGCGTAGAAAGTCGCTTTCACCAAAAAAATTTGAGACAGCAAATAAATAGCGCGAAATACAAAAGTTAAAGGGAATGAAGTTAGCGTGTGTTTGAGAAAACATTCTTCTGCAAAAATTAATTATTTAACAAGAGCAGCAGAGAGTTGAGAGAATGAGTGCAATAGAGTATGGTCCCTTTCCATCTACTCTACCTCGCTTAACCCAGAGTCCCACACTGCACATTTGGGCAAATCGCCCACACATCCAACAACAGTAAAAGAATTACAAAAAAAAATTTATATTGTGACCCAAGTTTGACCCGAATTCACTAAGAAAAACATCTATGACCAACTCTGAAGGGTACTTATTATTACTTTTTATTATAAGAATGAGCTTATCTCCAAACCTTAGACTAATTGTGATTAAATATCACTAGAAATACGCAAATGAGTGACACCAACAGATCATGGATAGGTACAATGCTCATCCAGCAACTGTTAACCATCAAATAGGTAATAGAGTCACTGTGAAAAGGATCATTGTCAGAATGGAATCAAGGTTCTCGCTCTTAGCTGAAATTCACAAGAGCCGAAACAAACCTATTACTGGTAAGTCTTCGGTAAAATTACTTTTAGAATAAGCGGTCGTTAATAGTTGGGAATTTTTTGGTTAAATGTGAAATCTTAAGTTCCAACTAAATTATATGATTATTCTAAAGTGAGGAGAATTCAGCAGCTGTTAAATTATTTGTTAATTGCTGAATGTGTGGGCGATTTTCCCAAATGTGAAGTGTGGGATTTAAGGGAGANACTTTTAGAATAAATAAATTTAAGTTCACAAGCGGTCGTTAATAGTTGGGAATTTTTTGGTTAAATGTGAAATCTTAAGTTCCAACTAAATTATATGATTATTCTAAAGTGAGGAGAATTCAGCACCTGTTAAATTATTTGTTAATTGCTGAATGTGTGGGCGATTTTCCCAAATGTGAAGTGTGGGATTTAAGGGAGANCCTGTTAAATTATTTGTTAATTGCTGAATGTGTGGGCGATTTTCCCAAATGTGAAGTGTGGGATTTAAGGGAGAAGGACGGGTATCCCTGTTACATCCCTGTTGGTTCTCTCTGTACATAAATAGAAATTATTATTATTATTATGTGCTGTACCTGGATCAGGGTTCGTGATTTTTTTCATTTTTTTTTCTTCGAAAAAATAAAAAACATGGATTTTTTGATAATTATCCGATTTTTTTGTAATTATCAAAAAGATTTTAATTTTTTTTCTGTAATATTTGTTTTTTCATATTTTCGTATGATTTATGAAACTGAGGTTAACATAACAAGGTGCATCGTATTTAATTTTCTGATTTTGTTCACTCTATTACTACAATAGAGTGAGTCTTTCTGAAACCTTTACAGATTTTTCGAATATTAATTTTTACACAGAAATAGCTCAACATTGCATTGATAAATATTGTTTATCTCATGCGACGTTTCTAATAGAATTTTTTTTGCGAAATAACTTATTATCGCCAAATTTTACTATATTGTTGCGTTTCAAGTAAATCATAATTATTGCGAATAGTTATAAACCCGCGCCAATGTTAAATCAACATAATTGATTTGTCCTTATTATTTTTGTTTATTATTGAGAGTTCATTCGTCCCGTTCATGAACTCTCTTCCTTGTTTTTTTCCTCATGTCTAGTTTAGTTTAAATTTTCAGTTTTTCATTTATGTTAAATGAAAAGCATAATTAGTTGGCGACAGTAATAATTAATAATTAGCGTTACGTTGACCCTAACCGTCCATAAAACTACAAGTTATAAATNTAGTTGGCGACAGTAATAATTAATAATTAGCGTTACGTTGACCCTAACCGTCCATAAAACTACAAGTTATAAATACAGGTAAAAACTGATTCGTCTTAGAGAGTTCCAGAGTAATCTGATTTAGGTCTCGCCTTAGACAAGACCTAAAGGTTTTCAGTTCCATTTTGTTAAAACCAACCTCAGTGTTCTAATAAAGGACTTGGCTAATAACTAGTCAATTGAAATTGAATCAACTTCTTGTTTTCAGATAGCCGAGTCTAAATTATGAGCTTGGATTGTCTAGGTTACTAGTCCAGGCTTATAACAATTGGTGATAGTTGGCGAGCATAAGACGGACGAATCTCACCTTAGCTCTACTACCTGTGATCATTTTTGGACTATTTAGTCCAGGTTGTGTTTCGATTCACTTCAAGATTATCACCGATTCGGAGTTATTGGGACATAGGTCCCGATCATAATATTTGACAGCTGAGGAAAACACTAGAGTTTGTTTCTTGGACTGTTTAGAGAATACCAAGAAGTCAATGGATGTTAAGAACGTCGTGAAGTCTGTGCAAAAATTCGACGGTCTATCGAACGTGGACACATTCTGCTCTCGATTGGATACAGCAGTGACCACATTCAAATTGAAGCCAGAATGGGTGATCCTCAATTTTCACCTCTTTATTGACGGCGAAGTCGAAAATTGGTGGAAATGGGCACAGACAGCCCAGTTAGATGGACTCACGGCAGACAACGCGGCTGAACGTCTCGTCACAACCGAAGTTGCGTTAAAGGACTTTTATGATCCGGAATCTGTAAGAAAAGAAGCGAAAAGAGCAATGAAATCATTACGTCTTGCAGACTGTGGATCAGCAGGCGACTATGTGAGTCGAAAACTCGCATACTTTGCGTTAATTGATCCCAAGATGCCAGAAGAGAAACAAGTGGATAAGTTAATCAAAGGTCTCCCAGAACACTTGCGTAACATTATGTTTGGATCAGTACCCGCTACGCATACTGAGTTCCTGCAGCGTTTGAGAAAAATGGATCGTGGAAAAACTAAACCAGAAGAAAGTCTACAAAGACTTTCCCAAAAAAATTCAACACGCGTGACCCCATATCGTCAAAAAGTACAGATGTTGAATGTCCTCCAGACTCTGCTCGTAAAGGATATGACAGAGAAGGACAGCGTGTCTGTTTCTATTGTAGGAAACCAGGGCATATCATTAAGGATTGTCCCACTCGTCCAAAGAAGCCAGATGAGAAACGTACCAGTCATGTCTATACAGTAGACACTGTTTCAGAATCCATGCCGTCTTCATCTAATTCTTTAAACTGAGAGGCTCGGTGAAACGGAGTCACCGACACCTTTCTCATAAATCCCATCCAGTTCAGAAATTCCGTAAACATGTTTTCAAGTCTCCGTCCTCTTTGATTCCGTTAACGAAAAAGTCTTTCGTTATAGAGACATTGGTCTCTGATCCGTATTTAGCTCCGTGTTGTTCCGATTCCGTATTCTGTCAGTTAGAAAAAAATTCCGATTTTAGTCCAAACCCCACCTGTTCTAGACAGTTCCCAGTCCTTAACATGTTGGATGGTCAATCTACATCTGTAGAAGGAGAGTCGTTCTCCGTCCGTTTCCGAAATGCTGGCCTTGGTCCTAAGGTCGAGGTCAATGTCCTGATTGAAGATTCTGCCTATCCGTTACTGTTGGATTCTGGAGCATCCATTAGTGCAGTCAATGAATCTTGTATTGAAGAATTTGGCAAAGCCGTTCACAGAGTGTACAAAGTCAAGCCAATTCAAATTCGTACTCCTGTTGGGTTTACATCAGCGGATGTACAAGCCGAAATCCTCATGACAATTGAAGGACAGAAGTCCTTATGGAAATTTTACGTTATCAAGGGATTTACTAGATCTGTTCTCGTTGGAACCGACTGGATGGAGCAGAATAAGTTTCTCATGTTGAAAATTCTAATGAAGACTTTTGAATTTGATGAGACTACAGTCAGAGAAGCCAGCCAGTCCATCCTTCCAGTTTTAATTCCTGAAGTGTCAATACCCTCCGTCTCATGTGAATTAGTTAAATGTAATTTGTCAGTAATCACCGAGATTCCACCTCGTTCTTGCGTCAGAGTCCAGGTCAAGACTCCATTATGCAAATCTGCTCCAGTTATCCTGAAACCTCAACGAACTCTCATGCTCAAGAAGAATTTGCTGATTCCTTTTGTCTACACTGTAGTAGAAAATCAAGAAGCGGAACTGTGGATTACTAACATGAATCCATATTCCATTCGCCTCCCGTCACACACTCATTAGCTGTGCTGAATCTTGTTCAGAATATAACACAATTATGGAATTTGATATGGAACCCGCCTATCCTATGAGCAAAGGCTCTGATCCACCGCCGACAATAGAATTTCCTATTCAAATGGGAAAGAATCTATCAGTCAGTGAACAGAAAGAAATTCCGGATTTAGTTACCGAGTATCGAGATATTTTCGCCAATATGGAAACGGAAATGGGCAAAACTAGTCTCGTCACCCACAAAATCGATACCGGAAGTCAGCAACCAATTAAATCCCACCCTTATCGAACGTCGTTCAAACAGAGATGTGAAATAAAGAAAAAAGTAGATGAACTCTTGAAGGCCGGAGTTATCACAGAATCTTGTTCTCCTTGGGCAGCTCCAGTGGTAATGGTGCCAAAGAAAGATGGTGGATACAGAATCTGTTTAGATTATAGGAAATTGAATGCGGCCACCAAGAAGAATGTGTATCCTCTTCCACGCATGGAAGATGCGCTGGATCGTCAAGGAGGAGCCAATTATTTTTCCGTACTCGATCTTCTTTCTGGGTACTACCAGATTGACCTAGCGGAAGAAGACCGAGAAAAGACTAGTTTCATTACGCCAGATGGTCTTTATGAATGGAAGCGAATGCCTATGGGTCTATGTTGAGCACCCGCTACCCTCCAGAGACTCATGGATCTCGTTCTCGCTAATTTGAAATGGACTATGGTCCTAGTTTATCTTGACGACTTGATTGTGTGGGCTAATACATTCAAGGAGCATCAGAGAAGGCTCCGTATTGTTTTCCAGAGGCTAAGAGAAGCAACCTTGACCCTCAAAGCCTCGAAATGCAGTTTTGGCCAAGATCGAATTCCGTATTTGGGTCATATTATCTCCAAGAATGGTATTGAAGTAGACCCCACAAAAATAGGAGCAGTAATTAAATTTCCAGTTCCAAAGTCACAGACTGACATTAGAAGTTTTGTCAATTTTTGTGGCTATTATCGCCGCTTTGTAATAAAATTCTCCGAAATAGTCGAACCTCTGAATTCTTTGTTAAAGAAAAACCAACCGTTCCAGTGGAACGAAGTACAAGAACAAGCATTCAAGAAATTAAAATTAGCATTGGTCTCCGCTCCAGTTCTGTCATTTCCAGATGAGGATTCACCAACACACGTTCATGCCGACGCCAGTGGATATGGACTAGGTGCAACACTCGTCCAGATTCAAGAAGGAAAAGAGAGAGTTATTGCCTATGCCAGTCGCAGCATGACTCCTGGCGAGCGAAAGTATACGGTCACCGAGCAAGAGTGTCTCGCAGTATGCTTTGCTGTCAAGAAGTTCTATCCCTATGTTTATGGTCGTCCATTTCGTGTCCTGACAGATCACAACGCTTTAAGATGGTTATTTTCCATCAAGGATGTGAATAGTCGTATAGCAAGATGGTCGTTACTCTTTTAGTCATTTGATATGGAAATCTGCCATCGTCCAGGCAAGAAAGCCACCGATGTAGACACAGTCTCACGTTTTCCTGTTGATGTTCCTGAAAGTATAGACTCGTCACAGATATGCTTATTCGAAGATATAGACGTTGGACATATGCAAAGAGCCGATGTTAAACTACGACCAATTGTTGAGTTTTTAGAACTCATGGATACTGGTAATGAGAAGAATCAACCATCGTCTCTAGGAATCCGTCACTTCGAAAACTACTCACTCCAGAATGGAATTTTATACTTTGCCAACTACAGTACAATTGGCAGAAGTTGGAGACTCGTTATACCTCAAGGACTCAGAAGTGAAGTCATGACATCCGTTCATTGTTCTCCAGAAGGAGGGCATCTCGGTATTACAAGGACGTTTGCTACCATAAAGCAACGGTTCTTTTGGAACGGAATGTTCCGTCATGTTCGAAGATTTGTGTTAGGATGTCACACCTGTCAGATATTTCGCCAACAAAAACACCCTGCTTTCGGTAAACTTCAAGAATTTGAAGAAACTACCAGCCCGTTTGAACGAATAGGAATGGATTTTATAGGACCCTTTCCTACTTCCATAAGTGGAAACAAATATGCCCTTATTCTTGTTGACCATTTTACGCACTATGTCGAAGCCCAAGCAGTACCAGTTGCTACTGCTGAAGTTGTTGTCTCCGCCCTAAAGGAAAAAATTTTACTACGACATTCTTGCCCAAAAGAAATCATTTCCGATCGGGGTAAACAGTTCATCTCTAATTTGATGAAAACTTATAGCAAGGAAGCCAACTTCCGTCTCAAATTTACAGCCCCTTACCATCCTCAGACAAATGGGATGACAGAAAGGGAGAATCAGACCATCAAACGAATAATTGCGAAATTCGTCTCTAAAGATCAGCGTGATTGGGATAAATTTCTGTATACCGCTGTGTTTGCCTACAATATCACCCGTCATGCGACAACTAAATTTAGCCCATTCTTTTTGGTTCATGGAAGAGAGCCAAGGCTCCCGTTGGATCTTGAGCTACCAGTATTTTCTGATCACTCGACAAGTCAGCGAGACAATCAGGCTTGTGTTGTCGTAGAAAGCCGATTCCAAGCATGTGTCAACGGTGCCACAGCTCGAAGAAAATCAAAAATCCGCTACGACAAAGGAAGAGTTGATCCAGTTCTCACGATTGGACAACAAGTCTACCGTTCAGTCCCAATTCGTAAGAAAGGACTAATGCAAAAATTAATTCCTCAAAGACTAGGTCCATACAAAATTATTGGACAAATGGGTCCTGTCAACTATAAAATCGCACTCGTAACTCAGGGACAAAGGAAATCTAGACCAGTCGTTGTCCATGTAAGAGATTTAATTCCCGTTGAACCAGATTTTGCTTCAAGTAGTGCAGACTTAGACCCTTACTCGTCTGACTCCGATGTCATTCGTCCTGTTCGTAGAAACAATAAATGAAAGACGACTATAGCGAAGACAGCTAAATTATCTTCATCCGACTCCGACTCTAGCAGTTTAGCATATTTGACTCCAAAATCTAACCAAACTCCACAGAAGTCAACGTCCAGCAGCCGTTTTAGTAAAGGAGTAGTTACGTTTCGTACTACTTCTACCTCCAGTTCCAATTTAACTCCAAAGTCAGTAACTAAATCAGCCCCAGTGACGCCACCAACCAAGGCTACGAGTTCAAGTTCAAACTCCAAATCACCTGTCCGTCCAAATTCTTCCAGGGAAAATCTTGTCATTCGTCGCTCTTCTCGACTAAGGAAGAAGATCTCTACTTGTGACAAAGAATTCGAATACTATTAATTTCTCTACTATGGATAAGTTCCTGTCAAGCAGAATCGACTTGAGTCAGTATCATCATAATCGACAACAGCAAAATCAGCTCCGTCAGACTTATCATCGCCATGCCTTATTTGACAAGGCACGATCAGGTTTATACTCTGAAAATCTTCAGTCGCAAAAAGATTTGGACAAAGGTTCTGAACCGAACCCTACACATCGGTGTAGTCGTTTTGAAAATGAAACAGATAATGTTTTAACTACCACAAAAGACTCTGTTTCTGGGCAAAAAGGCCCTGATCCCTATTCTCCACCAAAATTACAAGTGGAGGCTGCTACATCAAAAGTGCCGAACGCTAAGCAAGTAGGAAGCATACCGAAACTATGCTGGAATTGCCGGAAATCATTTCACCCTCGTTCACAATGTCAACGTCCTAGAGCTTTTAGAGCAAATCGAGTCCAGTGTTATATCTGTAAACAGAGAGGTCATTCAGCAGTTGACTGTCAGCTTGCCGAACTTGAAGCCGTCTTGTGCAACTCATCTCATCTCAAGTAACTCTTTCTCTGCGGCATTGATAGTTTGAGGACATACTATGATTTTAGTAGAGGGAATTGTTGCGTTTCAAGTAAATCATAATTATTGCGAATAGTTATAAACCCGCGCCAATGTTAAATCAACATAATTGATTTGTCCTTATTATTTTTGTTTATTATTGAGAGTTCATTCGTCCCGTTCATGAACTCTCTTTCTTGTTTTTTTCCTCATGTCTAGTTTAGTTTAAATTTTCAGTTTTTCATTTATGTTAAATGAAAAGCATAATAAGTTGGCGACAGTAATAATTAATAATTAGCGTTACGTTGACCCTAACCGTCCATAAAACTACAAGTTATAAATNAAAGTTTAAATCTGTTACTTTTTTTTTATAATTGGAAGTTTTTGTAAAATAGTTTGAGTACTTCTCAATATTTCGAAAAGGGAAACCAAGGGACTGTATATGGCAATTCTTTACGGAATACACGTTACAGAATGGCAAAATATACNTTTAGAAAATAATTTCAATTCATTTGTGATTATTTACCATTATTTACCATTATTTACCATTATTTAACGTTATTTACCATTATATACCACTGTGATGGTATTTAATAAAATTTAGTGGTATTTTTAGAACCCTGTAGACAAGACCTAAAGGTTTTCAGTTCCATTTTGTTAAAACCAACCTCAGTGTTCTAATAAAGGACTTGGCTAATAACTAGTCAATTGAAATTGAATCAACTTCTTGTTTTCAGATAGCCGAGTCTAAATTATGAGCTTGGATTGTCTAGGTTACTAGTCCAGGCTTATAACAATATTTACTCAGATTTGTTTAGTTTAAAAAAAATATTTCAATAATGGGAGGTGGGTAAAATCATACGAATTAATTCGAAAGGCTAGAGTTGATGAGCGGCAGCGCAACAGTTAAGCTACTGTTACAGGAAAGCATCTTTTGGGAAGAATTAGAGTAACTGGGGGATAATTAGATGTTTTTGGGAGTTTAGGGTAGGGTCAGCAAAGTCACGCGGTATGGGTTGGGAATTGTTTCCGGGTTTTTGGGACAAATTGGAAAATAATTAAAATAAGGGAGGAATCGGTGGAAGGGAGGTTTTCAGAGGGCAAAGGATCACTAACCGATATGTCCAGGGTCCGGAAAACCTTATTTGCCGTCCAGATTGGCGAAAGTCAAATTAGAAATCCGAACACAGAAGCAAAAAAAGTGGACTATATGGAAGAGGAGAGGAAGGATGGGAAGCCTGTTTGAGACTAACTTCTCATTTTTTTCCCCCCAAGATGGATGGAGTATCGGTCTAGGAGAAATCCTTTCACACCGACTAGTCCATTCACTTTGAAAGATAGTTGAAATTTTAGAGGAGGTGGAAAAAACCACTTACCTATTAAACATATGCTGAGGGGTGGAGAAAGGAGGACCTCGCCACGCACTATTAACGGCGAGAAGGGCTTTAAAGGAAGTGGGGGAAAAGGACGATAATTGGAAGTGACGAGGATTGGGGGTTTATAAGGGTTTGGGGAATTGTCGGGATTAAAGGTATACGGCATAAAGGTACTGTTAAAGCCGGTGGTGAATTCAAATGGGCAGTGGCTAGCCATGGAGACTCGGAGAGCTGGGATTGTGTAATGTGGGGGCAGGTGTAATGGTGAAAAAAATTTTTTAGACATCACGGAGTGTGGGGTGATTAGTGTAAAGAAGTTAACGAGACGGACAGTTGGAGAGCTAAAGGGTAATTCTTTGTGAACAATTCTTTTTTAATGTTTCGGGCATAGGCACTTTATTTATAAAGATGCCGAACAAAAGGTAAATCCCACCACTCCACCAATCCACTCTTCTCCACAAATCAAAATATGAATAAATGTGAACTCACACTTAGTAAGTGCTCCGGATACCTGGCTAGACCCCCGGAGGTACCTCACTCACGAGAAGTAAATAAAGTACAAAAATACACAAAAGGAATTTCGCTTTACTTTGAGTTAGTGTTCTCCATGACTCTCATGACTCTGACTCTCATGACTGACTCTCATGACTCTAACTCTCACGATTGACTCCCATTGAGTAACTCTCAAGGTGTTTGGAGATCAGGAGTCATTTGATGAATTTGACTCTTTTGTGATAATTAATTAAATTATACATGATTTTCTTAAGCACCATGGTGATTACAAGAATGACTCCCGCTACACGAATATCGAATTACCGGGAGCGGAATTGCAAGATTTCAAACCTTGCTATTTTAATAATATGAATGCATTGGAGCATAGCATCCATCAAGCATCATAAATATATTTCTTTGAAATGATTACCGCTATGACAATATCGAATTACCGGAAGCGGAATTACCAACATGAAATATTTGGTATTCTAATCACTTGAACTCATCGCTACATAGCTGCCATCAAGCATTAACATATTTCTTTGTTGCTATTACCGCTACGCCAATATCGAATTACCGAGAGCGAAATTACAAACATCAAATATTTGTCATTCTAATGATATGAATTCATTGCTACATAGCTGCCATCAAAATATTCCCTTGAAATTATTACTGCTATGCAAATATTAAAATACCGGGAACGGAATTAGAAACCTCCAAAATTTGCTATTTTAATCATATGAATGCATTGGTATATACCTGCCAAGAAACAAGATTTTTTTTAATTATTACCGCTATGCCAATATCGATTTACCGGGAGTAGAATTACAATCCTCAAAAATATGCTATTCTGATGATATAAATGCATTGGTACATAGTAACCACCAATAAAATTAATTTTTTTTTAGATTATTACCGCTAAGCCAATATCGAATTACCGGCAGCGGAATTTCAAATTTCAAAATTTTGACGAGGAGTGCTTACTTGTAGTTTGTAAAATTTACACCAGGCCTTCAAGTTTTTGTACTCCAGTTATAATCAATGGAAGTCAATTAAATCATTAATATTAGTAAATCCTTGTTAGATTAGAAATTTGAATGAGAAAGCAGTAGAATTTTGATGGCAGTTATGTACCTATGCCTACATATCATCTGAATAGCAAATTATTGAAGTTTAAAATCCTGCTCCCAGTAATTTGATATTGACATAGCGGTAAAATTAAAAAAAAATATATGATTGTGTTTGATTGCAGTTATGTACCAATAAATTTATATTATTAGAGTACCAAGGTTTTTGAGGTTTGTAATTCCGCTACCGGTAATTCGATATTTGCATAACGGTATAAAATTCAAGGAAATATGTTTATGTTTGGTGGCAGCTATGTACTGATGTATTCAAATCAATAGAATACCAAATATTTGGGGTTTGTAATACCGCTCCCGGTAATTCGATATTGGCACAGCGGTAATAAATTAAAATAATTATGGTTATGCTTTATGTCTTCTATGTACAAATGAATTCATATCATTAGAATATCAAATTTTGAAGGTTTGTAATTTCGCTCCCGGTAATACAATATTAGCATAGCGGTAATTATTTCATGTTTGTAGTCACCTTGAACTATATATTATCTGACAAAAATGGAGTCACAATTATGATTCGATTATTAATTAAGTCCATTATTAACCTGGTACCCAAGCAGTTAGGTCTTTGTTGTGCTACCCGAATAGGTACTCATGGCACTTACTGATTTGCACTTTTCAGTTCGAAGTAATTTTCCTTCAATTTTGACATATTATAAATTCATTTTTATTATTTTGCCGCAAAATATCTATGGTGAAATTTTGCTCAGCTTAAAACCACTGAAACAAGCTTTTTATCAGTATTTTTGATACCTTAGATATTTTCTGGCAAACCCAAGCGGTGAGAATTCAGAAAAATCATTGGGAAACTCTCATCCCCCATCTGGTCAAAAGTAAAACTTTTCATTTTGTCGATTTACTCACCAATTAGGCACTTTTTGAAAATGATTTACAGAGCTTCAGGATTATTTTTTCTTTAAAAAAATTAAATAATCATGAAGAGAAATGGTTTAACTAAATTGTAGGTTGTTTTGTTGTTAGTTTTGTAAAATTTCATTTCAGCCTAAAGAATTGTGCATAAAGAACTACTCTAAATTAATAATAAAATGAAATGTGTTAGAGGAATTTATCGGATCGTGATCGGGGGGTTTTTGGTATGCAATTAATTTTCTGGCGGGAGAGCTAACATTTTTTGTCAGAGTTTTTTTTGATTGAAACGTGGAATGTGGGAAACAACCGTCAGGGGATCGAATGGTATGTCTGTGGCATAAAACACGGATATTGGGGTTTGGGAAATGGAATCTGTGGAGACAATGGGTTCGGGATCGGGTAACAGGATAGCCGGTTTCGAACTTGTCTATGAGAGGTTCAAAGTAATTTGTGGAAAAAGAGGTGGGGTTGCATCTAAACTAGTGTGGGACATTAAATTGAAAACTTCGGATAAAATGGGGCAACTAGCGTGATCTGGGTCAGGCTCATGGTCAGAGGCTGGATCAAATTCATTTGGTCCTTCGGGTTCTGAATTGGGGTGGAGTAGAGAGAAAGGGTTGTTATTAAACCATGGTTTACTTGGTAGGTTGAAACGACCATGGTTTTTGGAATTCCAGGTTTGGGAAATGTTTGGATCCGAATTTTACTTGGACCAATTTGTTTGATTACTTGATAAGGGCCGACTCAGCGTGGGTGGAGTTTGTTTGCGAGTCTCTGACGAAGCACAAACTTTCCTGGTTGGTATGTTACATCCTCATGCTGGGAATTGAATAAGTCTTGGGACTGTTTTTGAATTTGAATGGTTCTGACCCGGGCGTAAGGTATTACTTCATCTATCTATTCTTGTCTCGGCTACTCGTGACTGGGCATCATCGAGGTTGTTATCAGGTAGGGAAGGAGGTTGTCGATGCGGAGGCGATGTTCCGTGCCATGGATAAGAAGATAGGGAAAATGACTAGTCGATACCCGTACAGTAGCATTAATTTGGCATACGACCCGGGGAATTTGAATGTCCCAGTTCTTTCGATTGGGTTTAAGATTTTTTGAGAGGGTTTGTTTGAGAGTACCATTGAACCGCTCGTCGATTCCATTAATTTCGGGGTGGTAAGGGAAGGAACGGAGGAATTCAATTTCATCTTTAGCAAAGTCCTGAAATTCTTAGGACATGGGTACCTTGGTCTGTTAGGATCATTAATGGAGTACCGTGGCGATAAGTAAAGATTTCCTTTGGGGCTGCTTTGGTGCGGGAGGAAGTACAAACGGAAACAAGGTAAACCTCCAAGAAATGGGTGCACATAGAAGTTACCGTAAGTGCGTACTCGTTTCTGCGAGCTGTTTTAGGTAAATGTCCAATGAAATCAATCGAAATTTTTTCAAATGGTTTTAAGGGCGGAGGGTTGGAAATTTTTGACCTAAAACTTTTGTGGTGGGTTGGTTGTAAAGTTGAAAAGTGGGCAAAAGAAATAGCATGATTTGCTTGTACATTCGGGCCAATAGTATCGGGATTTAACTGTATGACAATTTTTGTAAAATGCAAGATAGCAACCGCTAATGACGCGAACTTCTAGGAGGACGTCATTTTAGATTTGTTGGGGAAAAACTACTCGCCATAAACGTCTGGATTCAACGTTGTTACTCATGAGGAAGACCCCATTCTCATCAAGCTTGAATTCAGATATATTCCGAGGTTTTCGAAGAATTATACAATCTGGAGTCGAGGAATCAAAACAAGCAAGCATTTTTTCAATTTTTGGTGTTGGGACTGAAGTTTCTTGATGTTTACACCAGAGTGGGAGCATATCCGATGGAAATTGTCAACGTGTAGGGAAAACAGGTGCTATTCGAGTGCAAGACGGTCGTGAAATTCCGAAAAGAGTCAACGGGATTTCGAGAAAGGACATCAACATCTGTATGAAACTTTCCGAAACGGTTTTTGATGGTGAAATCGATTACTCGCCAAAATTGCTGCTGCGCATTCGAGGTCTGATACTCCATGGTTGACTTCGTGTTTTCCCAGGGTAGGTGCTGCGAAAGTGACAACGCGAACGGTGTCTTCCTGGTTCTGGGAGTAGGTAGCTCCCACACCTAACTTGGAGACATCTGAATGGTGTATTTTGAGAGAATGGTCGTCGGAATACGCCAAAACGGGGGCTAGGGTAAGTTTCTTCATGATGGTTTGAAAAAATTCTTCAGCCGCGTCCGACCAAAGGAACTCGACATCTTTTTTAGAGAAATTTTTAATCGTATAAGTTGTGTGTGTGAGGAACATTTTTAACAAAATGTTCAAGCATGGATTTTTTACCGATTACTTAAGAGATAAATAGAGTAAAAAGATTAAAGGTAGATAGATACAAACGGGTTTGTTTACTTTGAAGAATTAATGATAAAAAGATAAACGTGGGCCAATGATTTCCAAATATAATAAATTTGAATGTGGAAGTACAGTGAAACCTATTTATAAGATCACCAACAATAAGACACTCTTGAAAACTTTTGTGCGTCTTATGGCGTGTATAATGCTAAGTTACCTCTCTGTAAGACCACTTTTTATAAGACCACTTACTTATAAGACACAAAAATTTATACGCAACCCGAAGATATTTCCTTACTTATAAGACCACTTACTCTCTACCAAATAGCATTGAGCCCTCGGCGGGATTCACATATTACAGTATGCCAAACAAACACCTTAAAATTGGAGTTGTGTGGGGTAGTCATTAAATTGTATCATGATTTAGTCAGCGAACGACATGTCGTCAGCAGAAATTTCGAAAATTTCTACACAGATACTTCTATCAATAGAATTTTCTAATCTTAGATCAGGATTTTGGGTAGATATGATTAATTCCATGTTTCTTTCAATTAGTTTATTGCGAATCCAATATTTCTCTTCATATTTTTGAGTTTTGACTTCTGTATCATTTAGAACAAGTTGCCTGCATTTATTTCGTTTTTGATTTGGAGAGACCAGGTTTCATTACAGTAAAATATGTTGTACCTTGTGTTCTGGAAATGTTTAACGTGGCACAAGTAGTATTCACGTTGAGCTGCTATGTCATTACATTCCAGGAATACAGGTTTACTGAATAATATAATTTATGATATTTAAACTTGCATTTAATAGATAGTACATGGCGATGCACCTCCCCCCCTGACTCTTAACCACCGACCACCGACCTAAGTCAACGTTGTTGCTAAATTACACGGAGATGTGAACCAGTTTTCTCACCGACCACCGACCTAAGTTTGCTGAGTTGCCACATCTTGCAAAGTTATCCAAACATGTTGAAACCTGTCATAACCTATGACCCTACATGTTCTCATTCAATCAATTTGTTTTGGGTGACGATCTGGTGTATCGTTTTCAGTTTTTGGTGGTAGAACTGTGAATGACCTTTTCACCGTTGATACGTTCATACCACATGCTATAGCAGTACTTAAATCACAATCCTAATTGCAATTTGTTTCAGAAATTTCTTAGGTGACTCCCACCCAATTCCTTATATACACTTTCCTTCAAAATAATCAGAAACTGTTTCATCTTTAAAACACTATTTTTGAATTTTTTGTGGCAAGCTAAAGTAAATCAAAGTATAAGACTTATCTAAATCGCAAATTAAACTTTTTAACGTCATCGCCAAAAAATTTAAATGAGAAGACGCGCACATCTTGAAATGAGAAACAAAAAATCTCGCGCCGAGAACTTCGATGGCTCAATGCTATTTGGTTTGAGAGTACTCAACCGCAACAATTTCTGACCCAAAAGATTAGTCTTCAAGAGTAGTTTAATGGTTTCACTTAGGTTTTTCAAATTCGAAATTACTTCACCTTTGCTATTACTTAGCTTTGGTGCTTCTTGTAATTTCTCAGACATCTTTTCATCTATACATAGTGATAAAAGGACGCCTAGTGTCGGATAAGGTGTCGAAACAAAAAAGTGGTTCCATCTTACTTGCGTAATGACTGATGAAATTTTCGTACCACTGACACATACCGTTGAATCTCATGATTCCTTTCTTATCGGTTGGTCTAGGGAATTCTTGAATTGCTTTAATTTTGTCAGGGTCTTTCCGTAACCTTTCTCTCGAGGCAATATGGCCGAGGAATTTAACTTCTGTTTTTGCAAAGGTGGATTTAGCCGTATTTATAGTCAAATTTGCCGTTCTAAAGCGCTCAACAACAATTTGTATATGTTGGAAGTGTTCCTCCAAACTTCGAGAAAAAATGATAATATCATCTATGTACACTCGAGTGAAAGAATCTAGACCTTGGAGAACTGTGTTCATTAGATATTGAAATGTCTTAGGAGCATTTTTCAGTCCAAAAGGCATGACCAGCATTTCATAATGTCCGTCTTGAGTAATAAAAGAAGATTTTTCAATACTATCAGGGTGTAATGGAATCTGTTAAAACCTTGGCTGTAAGTCAATCACTGAGTACCAATATCCTGATGGAATATGACGGAGCATATTATACAGTGATTCCCGAATTGGTTTTTGTCTGCTCATTTAATTTAATATAATTGAAACACCTTCTCCGTTTACCCGTTTTCTTTTTATCCATTACCATAGGAGCTGCGTATGGAGATCTAGACTGACGACACATACTGTTTTTAACTAATTCCTGAACTTGACGGTTTACTTCCGTATTTATTATTGGGGAACAGCGATATGGTTTGATACTAGGTGGTTTCCCATCCGCTTCAATTTCATGCATACTGATTGACGTTTTTCCATCCGAAACCATCACTACGAGAAACTAGGAAATTTCCCAAAAATTTCTTGTACTTTAGTTTGAACTGGGTCCAAATTTTGTTTATTTGCCGTTTGGATCTTGTCACACATTGTCCTACTTGGTTCAGTGCCGGACGCTGAAAGCCAACTAGCACTGTCTGTTCGGATGGTTGTGGATAACATAATTGGATTGTTTGGTCGAATTTGGCAGATTGAACTGAACTTTAGGTTCATTTTTAAACCAATAACGACAACCTCTTTGATCCGCTACTATCCCTTGATTACAAATAATATCCGACCCAATGATGCACGGAAACGGTAACTGGCTAACTATAAGAAACTCATGTTCGAATAGTCGATTTCCCATTTTTATGGTTAACTTAATTTTACCAATAGGACTTGTCTTAATATTGTCTATGGTAGAAAGAACGATTTGATTTATTGGGATAACTAGTACATTTAGTTTTTTAACTAAAGCAAGTTCCCCAAGAGAGTAAATACATCCGGAGTCTAATAATGACATAGACTTATAATTTTGAACTTTTATTGAAATGGTGGGAACCCCAAGCATTTGATTTTGGATAGTTGGGAGCAATTGGGTGGGGGTATTGCCGAATTGTCCTTTGATCGTTTAAATCTGGGATATACGTATCCAACTTTGAGTCTCTCCAATTTGTTTGACTATATACTTTCGAGTCATTGAACTTATTCAATCCACTAGAGGTAGGCATTGCTAAACCTGATTGTGTAGGACAACGGTTAGCTGAATGTCCATACCCTCTACATTTGATACACTGAGACTGTCTGTATTCAGACCTCAAGGCCTGAGGTGGTCGATATTGCGACCTTTTCGGTGGAAATATACCTTTATTTTCACCAAATCCTCTGCCTGACCAATTCCCGCGACTAGCTCCTCCGGAGAGTTTATTTGAACCGGAATTTGAGAAACTTCAATAATTTCTCATATTCTTCTGGCCAAATTCCCAGCTAGAGTTGCCCGTGTTGGGTGGTTCTTGTTGATAAGAACGGTTCTGAACGGTTTTTTGTCGAAAACTATTTGGATTTTGGCTCTCTGGACTAGGGCAACTAGGATTTTGGTAACTATTACCATAATTCCCAGACCGTTTGCCTCTAAAGAAATGAGAGCGACCACAAAAGTATCTGTTATATGGTTTATTTCCCTGACTATTATTATTGTTGCGCCTGGGTTCTTGGTTATTATTACGACTACTATTATTTTGGAACGGCTGGTTTCTTAAGTCGTTCTCACTCTGCCGATCACTATTCGTGAGTGGCGGGAGTTTTGACTGACGTCCGTGAAACTTATCCTCAGCCGCTAGACACTGATGCACGATTCTGCACGCTTCAAAAAGATCTGCTGGCGTAGTATAAATCGTAGTGCCTCATTGTGTGCGAAACGAAGGATGTAGGGATAGCCGAGCTCTTTGAACCGAATCATCAATATTTTCTTTGGGGTTGCATTGTTTTGCACAACAAACCATATCGTATATAAAGAATTCAATCGACTCGTTTGATTTCTGTTCTCTTGTATATAACAATTTAATTCGCTCATTGGAATCCATCGAACTGTCGTATCGATATATGAATCCTTCTTTAAATTCCTTCCAAGTTTCAAATTCTGCCTGATGGTGATCGAACCATGCTTTGGCATCTGAGGAGAGAATTGAGTTCACTAAATACAAAAATTGATCCACTGTGTGCCATTGGGCTTGAAAATAGCGTTCCACGTCCGAAAGATAGGCAATGGCAGATGACCGCTTAGGTTTAAAACGGGGAACTAAAACCGTGGAATTAATAGCAGTAATTTTTATGTTTTGGAGAGCATTTTCCAACAAATTGATTGATTCTGTTGGCATTTTGGGAAGGAATTGAGGTGTTATTTTGAACTATGGTTGGTTCAATGATGGGTTGTGTGATTGGAGAGCAACTTGGCAACTGTGTAACTGTTTGAATTTGTAAAGTTACGAATTGTTTAATCTCAGCCATTTGCTTGTAAAATTGAGCTTGTTGCTGCAGTATTTGGTTTTGCGTCAATGCCATAGACATTTGGAACGTGGTTTGCATTTGAACCATTTGTTCATGATTTGCAGAAACTCACCCGGTTCATTTAAGTGCGGTAGGGTGAGTTGGGTTTGGATGCAATCTATTTGGATTGTACTTTGCCCTGTTACAGTAGGTGTAGACTGATGGGCTCTTATTGGGACTTTTAGGGTAAGTATAGAATCTATTATTTTGAGTTTAGCGAAAGAAGTCGGTTCAACTTCAAAGAGACTTCGTATACTGGGATGGGTGATTGGATTAAAATCCTCGTCACCAGGATTAGCACTGGGAACCATTGTGTCTGAAATCACTGAAGACGCGGATGAAAAACTATTACCACTTCTAGTTCTGGTTTGGAATTGGATGGGGTTGGTTTTATTCAACGTCTTATCCCTTGATTTTTCAGAACCGGTAGGTTTAAGTAACTTGGTCGAATCTTTTTCGACTGATTTGGACATAAACGTTCAGTTATGAATTCACAATTCCAAAATATTTGAAAAATTTCACTTTTACTAGAAATTAATTTCCACCTAATATGGGCGGAGTTATGGTAATTGACCGAATTTGGGAAAAGAAATTTTTCTAGAATGTGAACTTTGTTAGCAAAATTACCCACTTCATATGTACGGTTTTAGGGTATTGAAATTAAATTTAAGTATTTGTGAACATAATTAGTAAGATGTGACACTAGGTCGTACTATTCTTACAATTATGTCACTTTGAATTAAAGTTACCCCGATTTGTGAGGTTTTAGGGTACTATAATGTTCGCATAAGTGCTTTTAAATTTCCTACACTCTAAAAATATATTTGCCAAAAAGCCAATTCTGATTGGCTCAATTTCGTAAAGTGGGCGTGGTTAATTAGTCTTAGTTTTGCAAGAAATCAACATGTATTCTGGCCCTATTCTAGTAAGAACGGACATTAGGCCATATTATTCTTACCGTAGGTCCAGAATATAACACAAAAGCTACAACTTAACGATATTTTTGTCTTTTTGATCAATTCGACCGATTAATTTAGGACAATTTTACCAAATCCTATTTTAGATATAACCTACTTTGACCTAGGCGCATAAAAAATCGATCGCCCAAAGGTCGACAGCTAATTGGTTAATTTTATTAAAAGTGGGCGTGGCTTCAGGTCTGTGTTTTATGTATTATTTTATGACTATAATCACTAACAGTTAAGCCATCTGATTGAAACCAATCGGGCCGTCATGTTAGTGTTTACTTTACGCGCATTTGGGGTACCTGACCCCGCTTGACCTGAACCTTTAAAAAAAAAAATTTGGCAGCACTGCCTTAGGCGCGCGGGCTTCTCAAAATGCCCGTATCTATGCTTTTACGGCAGCTTATGCCCTACTAAAGGCTTTAATTAATAATTATTTTAATAATTTATAAATAATTTTAATGAAATTAAAAAAAAAACACATCTCGCCACATAGATTTTTCAAAGTGAAGTAAAGGTGGAAGTGTAGGAGTGAGATGACGATGACCTTTGATGACCTTCTCCAACTAGTCGCCATGTGTCGGATAAGGTGTCCAATTGACTCTTGACCTTTAGTCCTATGTGGAGAGAGGTCAATAAGTCACCAAAAATCAACAGAAAAACAATTAAATAATTAAAATCAAATAAATATATGGAGGAGAGAGAAGAGAGCTCCGTTTTATTTAACGGTTGAAATTCATCTGAGTTTATCTACAGGGATAGACTCATCCATAGATATTCTCGGATTAAATAGCTGTGAATACTGACCGCGCAAACAAATTCAAATTTTAAGCAAATTTTAGACATTTGCACGAAGATTTTATTTAGGTTAACAGAATATTTTTTCATAATCATTAATCATTAATATTATATGTTAATACTGCCTGTGAATGAGGCTAGGTTGGGTAAATAATTAACTCTATTTTTTTCTTTTTTGGTAATAACAAATTTGTCACCAATATTATGTATTTATTTGTTCTTTATATCCGAAGAACAAAACACTTTATATAAATTCCTCTCCTTATAGTATAAATCCATCTAATCAAAAATCAATCCCTTAAAAAAATATAACTTTGGTAAGGTACTGTTTCTTTGATAGTCCCAATTTGGTCAAAATTTGAATTTTTTTACGCGGTCAGTATTCACATCTATTTAATCCGAGAATCAGTTATATCAATATATGTATAAATAATGATAATAATAATAAAAATAAAGTACTGCTAGGGAGGTTATACTGAATGAAAGAAAGGGAAGAAGCAGTTTTGTTTTTGTTGTTAGTGGCGAACGGAAGTCCAGTTCCGTTCACCATGTGATGTGAGGCCAGGGGTTGGTTTTCCCACACTAGTCCAATTGGTCCCTAATAATAGAGACTCTGGTAACTTGGGCATTACATAAAAGCTCCAAATTGACTTCCTCCCCTCACATGTGAAAATTAATTCCACATAATTTGAAAGTATAACTTACCCTGACGCAGTTCTTACTGACCGTGGGGGTATTGTGTACGTTTTATGTACATAGTGTCTCACTTTCTGTAAGAACTTGGGACTAACTACAGAAATGTTAGACTGTTAGAAATGTTAGACCCTTTGTCAATCCTCACCACATATGTGACTTTTCTAAAGAATAAACTAATTATTATTTTATTTCCAAAGTGCCGATGCCCAAACGGAACAGGCAGAAGCTCACCTCCTACACGCGTATGGTAATTATTTACCGCACTTCTATCTGTAGATTTGTTAGGTTTTTGTGCATAACAAAAATCTTCAGTGGTTTTGGACGTTCCCCTAGCCCGACTTATAAGTTTTTTGGAAACTCTGGGTTTTCCGCCAAGTCCCCAGAGACACCATAAACTGTAATGCTTTTTACAACTCCTTGACGAGCCTTAGAACAATCTCTAATGAAATGTCCCGTTTCCCTGCAACAGTAGCATATACGCTCAGGCATGGGTTTTTGAGAGCCCTGAGGCTGACCACACCCAGTCTTAATAGAGCTACGTGACCTTACAACCTGCCGAGAGTTTCCCTGACGTCTATCGTCAGGCTCAGACTTTGTAGCTGTCCGTGTGGACGGGTCAGGTTTCTTCATCTTTCTTAGCTTCTGCAAAACCTCATTTGCAGTGCTAATTTCGGAACACTGCTTTATGTTCCGAAACGAAAGAGTTAAACCTTTGATTAATTTATCAACTTGTTTTTGCGGGGGCTTATTTGGGTTGATAATCCCAAAGTATCCCAACTCGTTTGAAACATATTCCCCGGCAGACTTGCATTCTGCCAATAGAATCTTGCTTACCGCCTGTTTCGTTCCTTGCGTACGGACGCAGGATCATAAAATTTTTGAGCTCTGCCCTTTTGGCCAGTTTATTCGCAGTAGTCAACTGCCAAATAAATCTTATCTGGTTCAACTTCTACCAATCGAGGACGTGTCTCCTTATTAGCTGGTGAAAGATTAACATCAACCAACCGGCGTCAACTAAAGACGCTGAGCAAACGGCATCACAACGTGCGCAAAACGACTCGACGTCCAATTTCCCATCAAATTTGGGAATTGACTTGAGCATAGACTTCTGGTCAATCTGTACTATGGCAGGGGCTGCAGCCACACTTTTGGTGCTATACTCTAGAAACTGAATACCCTAGTCGCTTAGTATCTCTCCTCTTTTTTATAGAGCCCTTGTGCTTGGTTAGCGAGAGCCCTACACTAGTTAGAAATTTCAACCTCCGTTCGGAAGGAGCTCTTTCTTGTTCTGGTTTGGACCTACTTCGTAGTTTTGACACGAGGGGGATATTCCCGGGTAGACGTACTTACGTAGTAGTGACTTACAAAGTAATCGTTCGAGTAAGTTCAGTTAAAACACTCAGTCTTTTACTAAACAAAACACAAGTTTCTAGAATACTAAGTTTCTAGAACACTAAGTTTTTTGAACACTAAGTTCTTAGATCACTAAGTTTTTAACTGAAAGCCACATAGTCTTCCTGGGGTGCTTGGCTTATTTTAGATCACGAAGATCGGCAAAAAATATACCACCACCTGTTACGGTTTAGATTACCTTTACCGCTAAATCGCTCACCTTCTATTCTTCATCCAAACGTTTCTTATTTTTTATAAGGAAAAATCAAACAAAAGTTTTAACTTAAAATTTCTAAAATAAAACAAACAAAATCTCAAAACTAACTTTTTGAATTGAAACCTTTCCCGCTCCAATTCAAACTTTTCGCTACTTTTCCGACTACTGACCAACAGAACAACAAAGCTCTAACCGATGTTATAACAATAATCTTAGATACACTCCAAACCTGTGATTAATCTCAAATAGTTTTTCCATATTTGTTATGTAGGTCATCTAAACCGAAAGTAATCAATAGTCATACCTTCAACAGCTTTGTCCTAATTTAATTCTACTAACATTGCTTTCTTTGAGTTTAGAAAGGAGTGAGAAACTAGGAGCAAGAAAGAAAACATGTAGAATACTCCTGTTAAATATCCACTCAAAAGCAAATGAAGTATAACATTTTACTTCAATTTTAACTTTAATTTAGTGGCCCAGCAAAGCTAAATCCATTGTATAACAACCGACAATCCAGAAACGAAATTGATATGAGATGTCAGGTTCATCTTCTTGAGTCAATGGTACTAAACGCATTCTATATAAATGAGCTACTTTTGTGTACTATTTGTGTTTCGTGTCACGTATCCGATAATTTAGCTCGGATAACTTGCACTTCACATATAACGTGGATTCCACTTACAAGCTTGGCCCTCTATGGGTAACACTTTATATTGAAGAGTCCTACGTATAACCTACATTGTAACTTTGACTCTTACGTGTATAATCGACTTTGGATTTGGATTTTTGCTGCTTTTGTGATAATTTCCTTTTAGCTACGTCAGTAGAGTGTTCGAGGGTGANTGTGTTTCGTGTCACGTATCCGATAATTTAGCTCGGATAACTTGCACTTCACATATAACGTGGATTCCACTTACTAGCTTGGCCCTCTATGGGTAACACTTTATATTGAAGAGTCCTACGTATAACCTACATTGTAACTTTGACTCTTACGTGTATAATCTACTTTGGATTTGGATTTTTGCTGCTTTTGTGATAATTTCCTTTTAGCTACGTCAGTAGAGTGTTCGAGGGTGA
>NIPM01000311.1:234928-274143 GCA_002738285.1 Holacanthella duospinosa | reverse complement strand
CGTCAAAGTCTAATTCCTCATAATCTCCATCCGCCACACTAAAACCAATCAATTGTTAACATTATGCATATCGATACACCTATTCGATTGGTTTCAAATTCAGCAAGTAGTTAGATAGCATGCATCTGATCAATGTTTCAAAATAATCTCTGTGTTTCATAATGTTTCAATGTTTCATAATCTCTTTCCGCTTCCACCTATTATGTCAAGTATTTCTCAATGACTCTAACAGTAATGCCGCGNGTCAAGTATTTCTCAATGACTCTAACAGTAATGCCGCGCCTAAAATTTACTTTAAATTTGCCAATACTAGTTTCTTTTATCTCTATTTGGCTCTAAAAATCCTCATCTCTAATGGTCTTGAGGTTCTAAACTTGGAGCTTGGAGACAGTTTACTGATGAAGTGTATTCCTTTGTAGAAACCGTTCGACGAGACAAAATCCTGATAATCGACCAAATACGAGTAATTGGGAAAGGAAACTTAGACTATTGATTCGCTTTCCTAGACCCTAACAGAGAAGCTGGACAGTATGATCACACACTTTGGCAAATCGATGAGTTAAATTCCATTGTTAGTGATTATATGGTAAGGCAATCAAAACATTCAGTCGACGGNCTTTGGCAAATCGATGAGTTAAATTCCATTGTTAGTGATTATATGGTAAGGCAATCAAAACATTCAGTCGACGGGGTTGGATGAAATATTTTTTTCCTTACAGTGTGTCTAGTAATTTGAAGGGACTTTTTTTAATAAAGTACAATATTTGGACTCATGCTCTTTGCTGGAGAAAGTTGATGCTTCAAAATTGATCGAAAATTACATCGTAAGGAAATTTTTTTTTGGGTAACTAAATTCACGAGTATTGTGATTTCTGAACGTACGTACGTCGTCTGAGGTCGGAATATAGATGGGAAAAGTGCTTTGAATGCATCTACAATGAGTGGATTTTGCATTTGTAAGAAAATAGGTTGCATTGCATCTAACATTTTCGTTTGAGTCAAATTAGTCTCCTGTAGTAGTTTTAACTTCTGGATTATTTTCGTTTTCAGTTGGGGGCATTTTGCTGTCCATTTCTGTAAATAAATATAATGACATCGATCGATAAGAATTTTAGTGCATCATAAATACAGTATGTTCCACATTAAAGTTTACTGTGCTTTCTTCGCCTTTCCCTGAAAATGACCAAGGTGACTTAATGTAACCGTAGAATCAAAAAGTGGAGCGAACTTAGCCAACATGCAACAAATCGACAACATCTGAGAATTTAAGAAAGAGGGTTGGGCAATCAGTATTTATTTCTTGTAATCACTAAGTTAACCATTGATTAATTTATCCATAGTGATAATTAAATTGACAAGGATTTGGTTTAACCCCAAAACTTAATAAGATCTAGAAAATAAATCACCGAAGGTTCGTTTTCATAAATTTCTGATAATGAGTTTAATAATTTTTGACTCTGAAGATTAGGTTATTAATGTAAAGTTTTCCTTCAGAACTCAACACTGCAGTTTGCAGTTTAAGAGTTCGCGATGGACCATCACTGTCCTTGGCAAAGAATAAAGTTTGTAACTTGAATTGAAATGCATGCAACTGAGCACTGATTTTTAAAGCGCTTGCAGTCTTATGTAAACTTATTGTTACCCATAAACTGCAGTGTTGAGTTCTAAATATAAGGAATTTCATGAATACACTAATCTTCAGAGTCGAGAAGAAATTAAATTCATTATCAGAAATTTATAAAAATGAACCTTCGGTAAGTTATTTTCAAGATCTTAAGTTTTCAGGTTAATTCAAATCCTGGTCAATTTCCTTATCACTATAATCAATCAATCAATGATTGACCTAGTGATTACATGAAATAAATACTGATTGCCCAACCCGCTGCCTAACTTTTCAGCTGTTGTTGATTTGTTGCATGTTGGCTAAGTCCCTCCACTTTTTGATTATACGTGCGTATTAAGCCACCTTGGTCATTTTTAGTGAAAGGCGAAGAAAGCACAGGAAACTTTAATGTGGAACATACTGTATATGACATAGAAAAAAAATTACTATTCAGGACTAGAGTTGCCCCAAAGCTTAGGCTGCCGAATCATGGATTTTTACGCGTTTCGGCGTAAGCCGAATCTTTGTTGCTCTGATTAGGCGTTTCGGCGTAAGCCGAATCTTTGTTGCTCCGATTAGGCGTTTCGGCCGAAACATTGGGGACTGGTTAAACTCCATTAACANATCTTAAGTTTTCAGGTTAATTCAAATCCTGGTCAATTTCCTTATCACTATAATCAATCAATCAATGATTGACCCAGTGATTACATGAAATAAATACTGATTGCCCAACCCGCTGCCTAACTTTTCAGCTGTTGTTGATTTGTTGCATNATAAAAATTATTTGGAACCCTAAAACGGGTTGGGAGCATGAAAAATTTAAACTTCGAAAATAAGGACCACCCTATTATACGTGCGTATTAAGCCACCTTGGTCATTTTTAGTGAAAGGCGAAGAAAGCACAGTAAACTTTAATGTGGAACATACTGTATATGACATATAGAAAAAAAAATTACTATTCAGGACTAGAGTTGCCCCAAAGCTTAGGCTGCCGAATCATGGATTTTTACGCGTTTCGGCGTAGGCCGAATCTTTATTGCTCTGATTAGGCGTTTCGGTGTAAGCCGAATCTTTGTTGCTCCGATTAGGCGTTTCGGCCGAAACATTGGGGACTGGTTAAACTCCATTAACAGNGTAAGCCGAATCTTTGTTGCTCCGATTAGGCGTTTCGGCCGAAACATTGGGGACTGGTTAAACTCCATTAACAGTCGGTTAATCAGACAAAATCGGAAATTAACTTTAACTTTCAAAGTTCAAAGTCTAATGGCTAGGTGCCAAATAGTTCCAACCTTAATTATCTCGATGACTGCTCGATCTAGTGGCTTAGTAGCGATTACAAGTGTCAAGTATCCTTCTGCCAATTAATCCTTGGTTAACGTTAATTTCCCGTTTTTTTCCGATTAAAAATATATCAATAATTAAATATTTTCTAATCGCCGGTTACGACTATCCAAAAATGGCGAACTTATCCATAAGAAAGGCAGATTTCGACTAGAAACGCCAACGATTTTCCGTTATCAGGTATATTACGAGTTTTTTTGTTTCTTGTTGAGAACAGTCGTTCATTAAAAATAGTGAAAGCAGGGGCTAACAGTGTTCCAACCTGTTAATATAACAAGTGAAAAATAGCTTAGTACTGTGGGGATTTAAGTATAAGACTCAATCCCCACTACTGCACTCATAAATGAGACAGTAGACTCCTTATCTGGCAATGAATGACCAGGAAGGAGGAGATGGCCTGTGCTAATGGAAAGCACAGGTGAGTTTCGGAGTTGAAATTGAGATTTAGGACAGGATTCCACAAATCGGCTCTGTAGCACAAATGGTAGTGCGTTGGGTCCGGAAAACCGAAGACGTGAGATCATACCCCATTAGAGACCAAATATTTGTGGAAATCCCTGTCTCAATCTCAAAATGGCAGATCAGTCCCGCCATAGTAGTGAGTTTATCGTAATTAAGTTAAATTAAAATACAAAACCAAAAGTTATGTTCCAATATGACAAAAATAACAATGAAATAATTTTACATATGTATTATTAATCAGCGACCTACTATTAGTAGAACAAAACTNATGACAAAAATAACAATGAAATAATTTTACATATGTATTATTAATCAGCGACCTACTATTAGTAGAACAAAACTTTGTCGAAATCTAAGGAGGTTTGGAATACAAAAATTTTACCCAACGTACTTCTAGTAACTGCAGAAAATATAACTGAGCATGTGCATCCTGATATTGTATGAAGTTTCCAGTAGCAAATGCTGCATCAGCTCGTTGCAATCCACCAAATTCTTTTACGAGATCAGGATAATCCTTGAACAATTCTTCTACCTAGAATAAATTATGCGAAACAGTCATTATATCAGTTGTAAATGGCTAAAGAAATTTTAAACAGCTTTTTATTTGTTCGGCTTAAAAACGTCTGCTATTTCTCCTTTTCATATTTACCGANTAAAGAAATTTTAAACAGCTTTTTATTTGTTCGGCTTAAAAACGTCTGCTATTTCTCCTTTTCATATTTACCGACCGTCTTTTATTTTGTAGACGAGCTCTTCTACACAACTGAAAAAAATTTAGCAAAACTGCGAATTTGACTTGTAAAATCTTGTAAAGGTGGAGCAACATGACGNTACACAACTGAAAAAAATTTAGCAAAACTGCGAATTTGACTTGTAAAATCTTGTAAAGGTGGAGCAACATGACGAGTATTTGCACTGTCTAGAACCAAATGTAGGCTAGAATCGTATTTCCACTGTCTTACGCACAGCTCAGGTGACTCATCCAATTTATTCCAAAACTGTGCAAAATGGAATAATAATTATGAAAAAATTGAATTATTCTATACAAATACCGTAGACAAATATGAAATACCAAGGTTCAATGACAACAGAGACATCAGCTCTTGGTAACACAAAAATAATAAACACATTACATCAAAAGTAGTGGTGTTACGGTTCCAGGAACCGCAACAAATCCGGGCGACGGGTAACCGCATCTTTGCTACCCGTTACCCCCGGGTACCCGCTTGCGGGTATTGCCATGCGCATTGCATTTAAAGCATCACAGAAGGTTATTCATAAAAACAAACTAATGCGTATTTTCCTTACCCAATTTTATTTCAAAAATTTTGCTAAAACTAGCAATATGCGTTTCATTGTCCGGGATACTAAATTTTTGAAATTCATGGCTCAAATTCAACTTCTTTTCGTAAAAGAACGTCCAAGGTGCTCATATATACGCAGACAAATTCATTTGAAGGTATTGATATGCATCAGAAGATCAATATAAGCTTTTAAATCACTAAGCTTAATATCGCATAATTTTTTTGTAAATGCCGCATAATATTTTTTAATTTCACGCATAAAATGGGCGTCCTTGGTAACTAGTGAACGCCTTTTCTCAGGAAAAGGAATTATTTACGAAAAGCATCGGAATCGTCTCCTTACTTGTCATGGCGAGATGCTACCTATAGATGCAATATGAGTTAACAGAAAATTTTGTCTCAAGTTTTCAAAATTCCTTCAACTCGCCGCGAATGTTTAAAATAATTTTAGTAAAAATTAAAAAATGCGGGTAAGCGTTATTTCTGGCGGGTAGCGAGTAAGGGAACCGCAAGGAACTTCGCTTTGGGTACCCGCAACACCCCTAATCAAAAGTAAACATTTCCAATATTCCAAACTACAAATAAGGATGAATGTGAAAAATTTTAATATGGCAAAAATGTATATTAATGTAAAACATGATTGACTCTAAAAAAGCGGGAGTCATTGAGTCGTGACTCATGACTTTGAGTCACCTGACCACTATCAGTAAAAAATGGGATTTATTTGCAGCTCCAGTTGCAACTAAATATCGCAGCCTAAAAGTAGCCTCAATTTGGGCTGTGCTCATCTTTGGTAGTTATGATGCAGTGGGAGGCGCGCATTTGCTGGTGAGAATGAGAGATGGAAAAATACATTTAAAAACAGAACCATGTCGTATTTTCCCAATGGGTATAGTTTTCGCAGTTGCGTAGAAGAGCTCGTCTACAAAATAAAAGACAATCGGTACATCTTGACCCCTTTGATTTTCATACTTAATGAAAATTTTGATCACAGTAAATGATCCAACTTCGCAACCACATTGCTCCGTCCTGTCTTACANTTCATACTTAATGAAAATTTTGATCACAGTAAATGATCCAACTTCGCAACCACATTGCTCCGTCCTGTCTTACACTTCCAGCTCGCGACCACCGTATTAACTCAAATATTTGGTGGGCACTTATCGCAGTCGATATTTAATTGAAACTTAAATAAAAATTACTTGTCAAATTTCTCGACGAAAAAAATAACTTTAAACATATCACTCTTGCTCATGGTATTNTCTCGACGAAGGAAATAACTTTAAACATATCACTCTTGCTCATGGTATTGACATGGTTGTAAGTCATGGGCTAAAGTCAAAGAAACGACTACATATTGTTAACTGCTTCGTAAAAACTGAAAAGTTGGGGTAGAAGCTAATTTGAAATATAAACAACCTTCTCACTGTAACTTTACGGTAGATGTGTTTGGGAGGAGCTTAANTAATTTGAAATATAAACAACCTTCTCACTGTAACTTTACGGTAGATGTGTTTGGGAGGAGCTTAATCTCACCTGTCCTATGAGTGCTGGTTGCGAAGTTGAATCTGTAATATAACCGTTCAACCATTCCATGCTTAACATCTAACCTTTTTGTACAAGTCGTCATCTGAAATATTGTTTCCTGAGGCATCACTTAGAAGTTGGATAAATGCAGTGTACAAAGAAGAATTATTTCTTTCTTTCACCCTCTCACGAACATTGATGAGGAAAGCTTCTGAAAAAACATTTACTATATCTTCATCTGCTTCCGTATCATTTCCTAGTAGCGACTCCAACGGCGCTGTGTTATATTTATGTCTTTTCGTCGCACTCCTGGGTGAAATTGAAGTAGACGGTTTCATTACGTCTACGTGGAGATCTATATCAGGTTCCTTGGTGATTGCTAATTCAATTAGANTTGAAGTAGACGGTTTCATTACGTCTACGTGGAGATCTATATCAGGTTCCTTGGTGATTGCTAATTCAATTAGAGAGTTATTTTCTTCTATGACCGTGTCACAAATACTGGTCAAATGAGTTTCTAAAGAATGAATCACATCATCTAAATTTGTAGGTTTTAGATGTGACACCAAAGGCGACGTAATGTTTGCCTTCTNTAGGTTTTAGATGTGACACCAAAGGCGACGTAATGTTTGCCTTCTGTAGCTTCGTTTCTTGTTTTGAAACAATATTTTCGGATTTCAATGGTACGAAGATATCCTTTGTACCAGAATTCGCTGATTCCTTGTCGTTGATTAATAATTGAATGAGCGGTTTGTTTCCTTCTACCCTCTCCCGCACATTGGTCAAGGAAACCTCNTAAAGAATGAATCACATCATCTAAATTTGTAGGTTTTAGATGTGACACCAAAGGCGACGTAATGTTTGCCTTCTCTAGCTTCGTCTCTTGTTTTGAAACAATATTTTCGGATTTCAATGGTACGAAGATATCCTTTGTACCAGAATTCGCTGATTCCCTGTCGTTGATTAATAATTGAATGAGCGGTTTGTTTCCTTCTACCCTCTCCCGCACATTGGTCAAGGAAACCTCAGTTTCTGTACACAGATTTACAACATTCTCATCTTCTTGTGGAGCAGATTTGACACAGTGCTCCAATGGTTTTGTCTTGTGACAATTCTTTCTCTTTGTTCCAATTCTCGAGAAAACGGGAGTGGATGAGATCACTGGTATCAAGAGGCAAGTTGTACCGGAATTTACCAATTTCTTGTCGTGAATTGATACGTGAACAAATTGTTTCTCAAACATCTACAGAAATAAGAGACAAAAATGTAAACGACAATAATTAAAACCACACTCCACACATCCCACTAAAATTCGGCATCCACATCCCGACTCAATTATATGGGTTGGATTTAACCAAAGGGGACTCAATTTTTACAACAAATTAGCACCTAATGAACTAAATGGTGGGTCAGAATATTAGTCATTTCATTCTATTTTTAGCTTCTTAAGTATAGTACTGTGGTGGCAGTTTCAGCTGAGCTGAAACTGATACTGAGAATTAAGTTTACGCTGACTGAAAATCGCTACTGAAAGTAGAGCTGAATGATCTTTCAGTTTGTATAATTCAGCTTGATTCCACTGACTAGTACTCTGGTCAGTCCAGTTGACTTGTCTACTTTTTTGCCAATTGTAAATAAAAATACTACTACTTAAAAAAATAAAAATTCTACTTAATTGAAATCACTATTAAAAGAAATTTAGCACCTCTGAAGATGATATTATAATTATTGCAGCTGTTGCCGCTTCCGCAACAATAATTAGTAAAAAACAGGAAAAACGCAAGCGTTTCACTGTAAATCCGTATCTCAAGCTTCTAAAGTTGAAAGGGCGATTTGTTCAAGATGTAAGTTGAACTATAATTCAATGTAATTAATTTGTATTGATTAATATATGAAATATTAGGTAGAAGATATGGTCAAATTCAAGCCAGCTTTTGAGGAAAACTTCCACATGACAGTAAGCAATTTTAGTTTCTTAGTTGAATTACTAGGAGAAGATCTCTCACCAAAGCCCCGTTCGCGTCCAGATTCGTTAACTTCCAAAGAAAAACATTGCATTACGTTAGAGTAAGTTGTTTAAAGTATTAAAAAAATCATAGCCTAACATATCATTTTAAATTATTCTAAATACCTGAGTTCCGGTTCAATGCAGCGTCATATCGCAAGTTGCTACTGAGTCAGCAAACAAAGAATAGGGGAAATAATTGAGAAGACATGTGAAACTGTATTTGAAGCTAATTACACCTTACGTCACAGTATGAAAACTTATTTCCATTCTTGTTTGATTTGCGTTAATCAAGTAGATACGTTACAAGTAAATAACCGAGAAGACTGGATAGAAATAGCCAACCGTTTCAACACTATTTGGAACTTGCCAAACTGCTTGGGCGCTGTTGATGGCAAACATGTTGAAATAAATTGTGCAGCAAACTCAGGCAGTTTATTTTACAATTTCAAGGTTAGTATACTGAAATCCAATACTTTTAACTACCTACATTTTTCTCTTCAATTTGTTCAGGAATTTTTTACGCATCGTTACGTATTTTTTCTTTCAAATATTCTTACAATTATAGAGATACTTCAGTGTTATTTTAATGGCCGCGCCAGATGCTGATTATCGATTCGTGTACTTCGACATAGGGGCTTATGGAAGTGAAGGAGACAATACAGTCTTTCAAGAATGTAAATTTTGGCAAGCTTTAATGAATAATTCTTTGGACCTTCCCCCATATGCTCCAATCGCTGGGGTTCCTACGCCATATTTTTTTGTTGGTGATGACGCTTTCCCACTTCATCGACATTTGTTATAACCTTATTCTCCTAAACTCAAGAGTGAGCAATTAAATAATGTTAAGACAAATTTCAATTACAGGTAATCATTAATTGATAATTCAAATTGGTATTCCATATTATTAAATTATATTTGTGCACTAGATTGACTCGTGCACGTCGATGCATCGAAATTGCTTTGGAATACTAGCATCAAAATGGAGATGCTTAGCAGGTAAAAAATGAGTCCCCTCTGGTTAAAAAAAAAANTGCTTTGGAATACTAGCATCAAAATGGAGATGCTTAGCAGGTAAAAAATGAGTCCCCTCTGGTTAAAAAAAAAAATTTTTTTAATATTCTTCCAATTTGCTCAAATTTGAATTTTAAACTTAATTGACAATGTTAGAAGTGATGGGAAATGAGTATTTTATAGTGCATTAAACTTTTTGCACCACATATACTGAACGTATAATATCCAGCACAATGGATCGTAGCCGAATTCTGNAACTTTTTGCACCACATATACTGAACGTATAATATCCAGCACAATGGATCGTAGCCGAATTCTGAGAAAATTTTACCGACTGGAGAAGGGCGGAATACATTTAATCAGCAACCATTTGTAGCCCATATTTTTTTCAAAAAGTGCTCTTCTGAAGTATATTTCCAATATTATTATATGTAGGTTTTTTTATTTATTTTTTTAATGAAGAGTATCCATCGTCTATTTAGTTTAAAGCCGCAGTAAGTTATAATTTGTGCGGTTTTTTANTTTTTTTTAATGAAGAGTATCCATCGTCTATTTAGTTTAAAGCCGCAGTAAGTTATAATTTGTGCGGTTTTTTATTAAAAAAAAATTTGAAGCGGGGTGTTGATGCCGAATCCTATTCGTGTAAGAAGTGTGCTTTACAGTATGACCGGTGATTGATTACTACTTTTGAGCTTAGGGAGCAACCATTAATTACGTCAACACGAACATGACCATTTTCTCAATCCACCTAAATCAATANTTTTGAGCTTAGGGAGCAACCATTAATTACGTCAACACGAACATGACCATTTTCTCAATCCACCTAAATCAATAACCATTATATCTCCCAGTGACTTTCGAAGGCTGAACCTGCTCCAATTTTCTCCGATTGAACCAGAACTTATTTTATTTATTTTGTATTTATTTTTTGAAAAGGTAATTCNTGCTTTGGAATACTAGCATCAAAATGGAGATGCTTAGCAGGTAAAAAATGAGTCCCCTCTGGTTAAAAAAAAAATTTTTTTAATATTCTTCCAATTTGCTCAAATTTGAATTTTAAACTTAATTGACAATGTTAGAAGTGATGGGAAATGAGTATTTTACAGTGCATTAAACTTTTTGCACCACATATACTGAACGTATAATATCCAGCACAATGGATCGTAGCCGAATTCTGNAACTTTTTGCACCACATATACTGAACGTATAATATCCAGCACAATGGATCGTAGCCGAATTCTGAGAAAATTTTGCCGACTGGAGAAGGGCGGAATACATTTAATCAGCAACCATTTGTAGCCCATATTTTTTTCAAAAAGTGCTCTTCTGAAGTCTATTTCCACTATTATTATATGTAGGTTTTTTATTTTTTTTTTAATGAAGAGTATCCATCGTCTATTTAGTTTAAAGCCGCAGTAAGTTATAATTTGTGCGGTTTTTTATTAAAAAAAAATTTGAAGCGGGGTGTTGATGCCGAATCCTATTCGTGTAAGAAGTGTGCGTTACAGTATGACCGGTGATTGATTACTACTTTTGAGCTTAGGGAGCAACCATTAATTACGTCAACACGAACATGACCATTTTCTCAATCCACCTAAATCAATATCTATTATATCTCCCAGTGACTTTCGAAAGCTGAAACTGCTCCAATTTTCTCCGATTGAACCAGAACTTATTTTATTTATTTTGTATTTATTTTTTGAAAAGGTAATTCCAGTTTTTTTAATTTTAAGTACAAGAAGAAATCCAAGATTGGCAGGAACATTGGCATTGGAATTAGCCAATTTTAATTCCATAGTATAATAGGACAGTCCAAATCTAAATCTAATTCCCAATTCCAAAATTAGGAATTGGAATTATAAATGTTTAAATAATTTCGTGGAAAAATGTCTGTCTTGGTTTTGGGCATACATCTTTATATGGTGAACACCTTCAATAAATGGGCTAATAAAATTTCGCCAAATTCTCAAAAATACCACTAATCGGCACTTAACCGAATACCGAATAGTGATTTTGCAAAATTGCCGAGTACCAAATATCCGGCCGAATACTTGGTGATAACCAAGTGGGGTGTCTAACGGAAGCTAAAGTTGAGGGTTTTCAAATTCTGTTGATCATAATAATAATTCGAATTATGTTTATCTAATATTTATAACCCATTTGCTCCAGATTGTGGTGGAGAAATGTTAACGTCTCCCCATAGATAGGTAGTAAACGATTTCTTTTGACTTCATAAATGTTTTTATCTTTGGAAAAAATTCTCTCACTGCATACTGTGCTTGCTGGAGCTGACAATGACTGCCTAGCCAAACGAGCGAAACTCGGTAAAAACAATTAGTGGATTTTCTACCAATCAAATGGGCTTTCCAANGAAATGTTAACGTCTCCCCATAGATAGGTAGTAAACGATTTCTTTTGACTTCATAAATGTTTTTATCTTTGGAACTAATTCTCTCACTGCATACTGTGCTTGCTGGAGCTGACAATTACTGCCTAGCCAAACGAGCGAAACTCGGTAAAAACAATTAGTGGATTTTCTACCAATCAAATGGGCTTTCCAANTACTGCCTAGCCAAACGAGCGAAACTCGGTAAAAACAATTAGTGGATTTTCTACCAATCAAATGGGCTTTCCAATCTGCTCAGAAGAGGAGTTGTCGCTAGATAGGAAGAAATTTCGGAATTAAAAGTGGCGTCTTGTGAGCTTTCGTCAATAATTGTAATTTCCCCTCCAGATATTTCTGAAAAGCAACTCTAAAACGTATTGTGGGTCTCAATGAGTAATTGAGTTGGGTCACACCAAATTCTTCACCTGATCGAGTTACCTGACATCCCGGCTTCGTCCTCACTGCTGATCAGAATTTGATCAACACCGGATCCCTTATTCTTTTCCATGGACAATTTGCCATTAAACTGAATGTATTTTTTTTACAATGAAATTTTCGATCCAATTTTGAAATAAAAACAAGTGACAAGAAGTAGTTTGGATTTTGATCAACGAACGAATGAATTAAAAAAGCATTGTATTCCGTCAAAGTTACTCATATTTTGCTCTNGTTTGGATTTTGATCAACGAACGAATGAATTAAAAAAGCATTGTATTCCGTCAAAGTTACTCATATTTTGCTCTGGAATATTGGACCGAATATCCGGCCGAATATTCGTCAACTGTTCTGAGAAATACCGGATACAAGATATTCGGTAAACCAAAGCATTCGGCCTAAGTATTCGATGTACCGAATACTTGGCACATCTTTAGTTTGAATGCTACTGTAGCTCTTCNGTTTGGATTTTGATCAACGAACGAATGAATTAAAAAAGCATTGTATTCCGTCAAAGTTACTCATATTTTGCTCTAGAATATTGGACCGAATATCTGGCCGAATATTCGTCAACTGTTCTGAGAAATACCGGATACAAGATATTCGGTAAACCGAAGCATTCGGCCTAAGTATTCGATGTACCGAATACTTGGCACATCTTTAGTTTGAATGCTACTGTAGCTCTTCAACTGAGATTCAACATTCATTCACATATTTCATGGCCATAAATATCANCAACTGAGATTCAACATTCATTCACATATTTCATGGCCATAAATATCAATAAAATAGATGATAGTTACTCACAATGTATTTTACAAGGGTTGTCCATTTCTGAGAAAGAACTTCACGAGGCTGGAGAATCGGTGGTAAAGCTTCGTCAGGAAGGAACAAATTCTTTGGACTTGTTGGGAGCGTCTTAGTTAGGAGATAATCCTAAATAAATAATTTAAAAAAATTTTAAGTCAGATCAACATTTAAAACTTTAGTTTACTTTTAGTGGACTCCGACTCATAATTGTTGGCAGGTCCAAGGATTTGGACTTTCTAATATTTTTAATTCTGTTCAGAATCTGGCCCGGAGTACGAATTGGTAGGAGAATCTCTGAAAGCAGTGCGGACAATGCCGCTGTCTGGAGTTTCTGTGACTTGAGCTCGTCCATACCTCTTGCAATGAGTGCATCTTCTCCTTGAGTAAATGAAATGACTGCAGCATGATTGGACAGAAAGTAAGGAGGTAGCAACCAAGGATACATGAAAGCACTACTTTCACCTATCAATTTTATAACACTTTTTTCATAATTTGTGAGTCCATGCCTGTTTTTCTCCTTATCCCCTTCCTGAATTTGGTATGCAGCTTTATATCCTTGCTCTTCAAGTATTTTCTTTCTAAAATAAAAGTAAATATTGTGAGTAAATGAAACATTATCTAAAACTAAATATGTTTATGTTATTTATAGGAACTTTACTTTATCGGTGAATTTGTACGTAGTCGAGGAGGCCAGATTTTTATGAGTCCTATTGCAGATTTTAAATTTTTGCCTGAATATACAGAGTGAGATCCATTAGCATCAGCATAACTTTCAATCTCCAACTATAAAAATAAAGTTAAAATTAACTATCGGTAAAAAGTCGAAAACATAGCCACTCCAATAACAATTTTTTCTATTTTTTTNAATAAAGTTAAAATTAACTATCGGTAAAAAGTCGAAAACATAGCCACTCCAATAACAATTTTTTCTATTTTTTTTTGTACGGCTTCTTCAAATGTAAACTTCAAATCAAGAAATTATACATACAAATAAGTTAAACATTTAANATTTTTTTGTACGGCTTCTTCAAATGTAAACTTCAAATCAAGAAATTATACATACAAATAAGTTAAACATTTAATGAGTACCAACTTACCAACAAAGCCTTTGCACTTTGACCAACCTTCACAACTTTAGGGTCATCAACTCCACTGGCCAGAACATAAGTCTGAGCAAGTAACTGAATGTGCATTTGTATTTGATGATGAAGTGTATAGTACAATTCAGGAGTAAAGAGTATCTCTGGTTCAGATAATTCAATTGGAAGAATTTCAAAGGTTGGTGGTGCAGCAAAAATAGGGATTAGGTGTTTCTGTTCTGAAATAACCGGAAATGAGATCGTTGGAGTCATACTTTGAGCAGTTAAAGATATACTACATTCGTCCTTCTGTAGAGTTGAAGTTGTCACATCTACAGTTTCTTTAGTGTTAATTATCAGTGTTTCTGAAATGTTGACTGTTACATCTGAAGATGATGTCGAAACGGTTGATAACGAATTGGAAACTTTTTCTCGCTTTGGTAAAAGAGGAGTCAACACTTTTGTATTTTCTTTAGGTTGTGGTTCAGATGGAAATTNTAAAAGAGGAGTCAACACTTTTGTATTTTCTTTAGGTTGTGGTTCAGATGGAAATTGGTGAGTTAGTGAACTTGACGACTCCTCAATTTCATTTTCATTAGGTAAATGATATCCATCAAATAATTCTGCAATCAATTCATTCAGTTCTTTCTTAGATACTTTGACCGCACGATCAACACGATGCTCTTCCTTGTCATGTTGATCTTCCTCGTCTTCCATTACATTGTACTCTGGATCAGCTTCTTCATCATCATTTCCATCTGGAACGGCTGAGACCATGAATGTTTTGAGAAAATTTAAATAGTCTTCGTTGTCAGATTCGTTCCATTCATACATATCAGTAGTGATATCAGGTGGAATGAGTTGTTTCTCTAGATCCTCCAATGGAGTATCATTTAGCGGAAGTTTTGACCGAGTTCGCAATCCAATTGGGTTCTTGAAAAAAAAAGAAATACATTTGAACAAGAAATTTCAAACTGTTACCACAGTTGCAGAAGTGCGGTTGCGGCCCGCAACCGCAACTTCGAGTACAATATTTCGAGCCGCAACTCCGNTGGTGAGTTAGTGAACTTGACGACTCCTCAATTTCATTTTCATTAGGTAAATGATATCCATCAAATAATTCTGCTATCAATTCATTCAGTTCTTTCTTAGATACTTTGACCGCACGATCAACACGATGCTCTTCCTTGTCATGTTGATCTTCCTCATCTTCCATTACATTGTACTCTGGATCAGCTTCTTCATCATCATTTCCATCTGGAACGGCTGAGACCATGAATGTTTTGAGAAAATTTAAATAGTCTTCGTTGTCAGATTCGTTCCATTCATACATATCAGTAGTGATATCAGGTGGAATGAGTTGTTTCTCTAGATCCTCCAATGGAGTATCATTTAGCGGAAGTTTTGACCGAGTTCGCAATCCAATTGGGTTCTTGAAAAAAAAAAGAAATACATTTGAACAAGAAATTTCAAACTGTTACATATGTAGGTTATGTACCGTACCATACAGAATAAGTAATCGCTTTCTTTACTTTTTGATGGATCAACATACATTTAGCTCATATTTTCGATTCGAGTTTTAGTGCACAGGTTATGTGGCTATGTGAGATTTAGAGCTAATACATCATCAACTACGTCTAATTTCTAACTTTTTGACCTACAACTCTCACAATTTGACTTTTTTGACTTACAATTATCAAGGAAGAAAGAAAGGAATAGAATTGCCATAATGTCCCTTTGATCGTTTAATATATGAAGCTGCTATTCTGAAAAACATTAACTAGAGAGTATCATATTTTTGTAAACGAAAGCTACGCTTACATGAACATCAGAGTCCCGTTTCAGTCGGATCTGCTTCTTTGGTGAAGGAGTTTTGAATAATATGTTATCATTGGGACGTTGTGGAAGGTCCAGTTTTCTTTTAGGATTACTTCCAATTGTATTAGGAAACCCACGCCGGGACATTGTCGGTGTAGCCGGAGATCCAATATCGCTCATTGAGTTAACACTTGCTTCATCATCACTCTAAAATAATCAAGATGGGTGTAAATATTCAAGCGTAAAAATAAATTACGTTCTTATNGCTCATTGAGTTAACACTTGCTTCATCATCACTCTAAAATAATCAAGATGGGTGTAAATATTCAAGCGTAAAAATTAATTACGTTCTTATTTAAAGGTTAAGTATAATAGACTTTATTAGGGTTAAGAGTAGTCCTGATCAAGTCAAATAGACTTAATCAAGGCTTGTCCNGTTAAGTATAATAGACTTTATTAGGGTTAAGAGTAGTCCTGATCAAGTCAAATAGACTTAATCAAGGCTTGTCCTGATAAAGTAAAGCGAGTGAGCCATACTGTGTAGACACAATATTACATAGCTCAATTTTTATTTAATACTACTGATTTAATTAGGTACGATTTTGAATGGACATCACGATAAGGCTAGGCGAGTGTGAAAATTCAGAATCAAGGAAATTCTGCCTACTGCTAAAATGTTCTGAAAGCTAAATTATTGAACTTACCAAATCCATAAGATAATCAGATTCTTTAGGAATGTACTCATCATCCTCAGCTTCAGACTCTTCCGGTAAATCTTGGGAAGTGATCAGAATTTGTGCTTCACTTGGAGCTAGCTTGACTTGAAGTAATTTTGCTGGAGAGATCGGCCATAGTGGTATCTGTGACTGGTCCTGATTTTGAATTAATTCTTTTGTTTTAGCCCTAGTTAATTTTGGCTCGTAACATAATAAGTTCTCTTCAATTTCCTCTGGATCAATTTCTTGGGAATATGTGTTAGAGTGATCATTCTGAGCAGCTTTATCTTCTTTCTCCTTCCGTTTGACATTTCGGACAACCATTTGTTGTACCATTTGATTCAAAATTACCTGTCGTATTATGCTTTTGACATTAAAAACTGTTAAGTTGGCCTTCTCGGCTTTCTCTTCTAATAACTTATCTATTTCTGTATCCAAGATGATGTCACTATCCAATTCTTCTTCTTTCACCTTCGTTTTCGATGGACTTTTGCTATCAATCACCATCTTTCTTTATTCCTTTCCAGTGTTTAAGGTCAAAAACCGATGATGTTTTGAACTTGAATTGAAAGGTCTTCGAAGTTAGCCTCACAGTTCCGCCAAGTTAGCCCAACAACAACAACAACATTTCGGCGAAGCTAGCCCATCACAATTGGGCCATTTGAGCTAAATTTGCACACCTAATCTATATCCACCAAATTAACACAACTGGCCCCATATGCGGATGGGGCTAAGTTGGCATGAAATATTATTTGATTTAATCACAGAATATGACAAATGTCACTTCCAAATTGAATTAATTTACATTTTCAAAAGATATTAATTAGTAAACTACTAGGGAAGCCCCGAATAATGGTATTCGTAAAAATTACGAATATGAATATTCGTATTCGAAATGAAACCGAATACGAATAGTTCGTATGAATATTCGCCGAATATTCGAAAGAACATGCGCGTTGGGTGTCTTTTGATTCGTCTTAAACAGCTTGTTCAATTAGTCGCTTCAAAAACGACTCCTATTTATCCCTTTCTTATTTACATCAACTCATTGTATTTACTTTGATTTCCGTACATAACTGGAAAGCTAGTTTTAATTAACTTAAGTGTGCTTTAAAAATTGCGACTTTCGAATTAAGTGTAGACATCTCAAAACCTATAGACATTTGAAGACTGAGGATGACAATGATAGTAAGTTTTATGACTTTTTTAACTGTTAAAATTTTAAAATGATATCCAATTCACTTTTGATAGAATGAATTGGCTTTTTCAGCTCATGGGAGTACGGGCTCATACTCCACAGTTGAGAAAAAGTCTTCAATATGGAAATATTTCACCAAATTTGATAATGTTTCCAAAGGAAAGTGCAACAACTGTTCTAAATCAATTTCACGCGGTGTGAAGACAGGAAATCGTACAAATTCTGCAATGGTAAACCATCTGAAAATTTATAAAAATGAGTACGACCAATACATCACTTTAGCTTACCCAGAAACATTCAAGAATCCGGGTACTCAAGTGACATTGAGTCAAATTATTCAAACACGGAAACCATGGGATATTCGTAACCCAAAATTTGAGAAGCTTCACACTGTAATAGGAGAGATGATTGCAGTCGGCAATTATCCCATTAGTATAGTGGACGAAATTGGATTCCGGCGAGTTATGAAATAGGTGGAGCCTCGCTACTGTAAGTTAAAGTGTTTTATGCTGGTTTAAAAAACTATTGGGATTGATGAGTGGAAGCAGTATTCATAGGGACAGGAATTGTGCACGCTGTACTCAAGGGATTACGGTACTTATAATTTTTTAAATTGTTGATTTTTAAGGTCCCAGGGAGAAATTTCTTTACGACAAAAANTTGTTGATTTTTTTAGGTCCCAGGGAGAACATTCTTTACAACAAAAGTCCTTCCAGATATTCATTCCAAATGCGTCGCTGCAATTCAAAATCGAATTTCAATGGCAAAGTTTTTGTCTTTTACCACAGATATTTGGACAACAAAGCACAGCAACGAAAGCTTCATCAGTCTCACAGCTCATTGGCTGAAAGATGACTTCACTTATCAACACGCTGCTTTATCGTCATCAAATTTTCCAGGCTCACAAATTGGAGAGGCAATATGTACAAAAATTAAATCCCTTCTTGAACAATGGAAAATTTCTGAGACAAGAGTACACTTAATTTTGAGAGACAACGCTCCAAATATGGTGAAAGGTATAGAAGACAATGGTATCTCTCATACTGGCTGCTTTCTCTATTCCCTTCAACTTTCGATTCAAGATTCCCTTGGAAGTCAGCGAGCAATCACAGATATGATCTCGATGAGTAGAAAAATTGTTACTCATTTTAATCACTCTTCTGTTGCTACTAATAGACTCCGAGCTATACAGAAAGAATTTAATTTGGAAATCCAGAAGCATGTACAAGATATCCCTATCCGTTGGAACTCATGTTATTACATGCTAACTCGTCTTCTGAAACAAAAAGCTGCCATCACCTATTTTAGAGCGGAAGAGGCGGGGATTGTGAATTTGACCCAAAATCAATGGTATTTATTGGAAGGAATACTTTCTCTTCTTCAACCTTTTGAAAAAATATCAAAATCATCAGTGATTCAGAATCAATAATTTTAGAAGTACTTCCATGTCTTATGACCCTCACACATTATTTGGAAAAGGATCACCTTAAGCATTTCGGAGTAGGGACACTGAAAGAAACTCTTAAAGTTAGCGTCACCCATAGGTTTAAAAATTTGTTCAAAAATGTAAACTACACTTAAGTTACATTTTTGGATCCGCATTACAAGTTGTCTTTTATCGAAGCAGAAGCCCATGAAGATTTGGTGGCTNCTTAAGTTACATTTTTGGATCCGCATTACAAGTTGTCTTTTATCGAAGCAGAAGCCCATGAAGATTTGGTGGCTTATCTGGTGGCAGAAATGTCTGAAAACTATAAGAAGTATCTCAAAATTCCGACTGCAGAAAACCCNAGAAGCCCATGAAGATTTGGTGGCTTATCTGGTGGCAGAAATGTCTGAAAACTATAAGAAGTATCTCAAAATTCCGACTGCAGAAAACCCGTCTACAAATAATATCCAAAATCTTCTTGATACCAACGAGATTCATAATTCATTTTGGAAAAATTTCACAGACATTTCAACAAAAAATCAATCGCAAACTATCACGACGATTCAACAAGTCCCAACAACAAGTAATCTTCACAAGTGAAATCAGGTCTTATACTGCTATACGAATTATAGACAGGAAATAGAGTCCATTTTTATAGTGGAAACAAAACCACTCGGCTTTTCCAAACCTGAGCCTAATAGTGCAGAAGTACTTGTCAGCACAGTTTTCAGCGAACGATTATTTTCTGAAGAAGGTCTTATCTACAAGATAACTGTTCCCGACTCCTTCCTGAGCATGGCGAACTGTTAACCTTCGATCGTAATTTGAAAGTATTAGATTTTGAGCACAAGTGAAACATCTTGACTTCTCTAGACTTTTGGATCTTACACAACCAATAAATTTTAATTTTAGATTATTCAGACAATTAACGACAAGGCACAGTCCAAATTTCCTGAAATATTTCTGTATTGAAAAATACCTTCAATTTTAGAAATATTCGAAAAAAATTTGGAATAGTTTTCGAATATCATTTTTAGAATATTACGAATACTAATATTCGTAAAAGTGTCCGAATAGTTTCGAATATTCGGGACATCGCTATAAACTACACATATTCGGGTTTTTACACAAAAGAACAGGTTCGAATATTTCAGAAAAATTAATAAACTGTAATCCAAGCACTTCCAATGTAGCGGGAAATAGTTATACATAGTTATAAAATAGTATTTCATTTAATAAATACACTTCCGGACAAAATACCTACATTCAGTGATTTATGTATAGTGTAAAAATCAAAAAAATTCAACAAAAAATCACGAATTTGACACCTATGTTCATAGAATTTAATAAACCGAATGTTCAAAAAAAAAAACAATGTTCTGTTTTATTTTACCTTTAATTAAAAATATTATCAAGTCGATGGGAAAAGACTAATTTGACTACTAGACACAAAACTATACCTTTTCAAAAAAGTTAGTTAGATATAAAAGAAATACAGTAGAAGTCGGTTATAGTAAATTGACGGTAACACATGTTTCCCATTACTAAGACCGGAGTTTACTATAAAAATATAGTAAACGAAACAGTGTATTAGTAAAATATTTACTATAGTCGAACCATTCAGGCAAATGTCTTTAATTTAATTGTATTGGTTGTGTAAATTAATTATAAATCATTGTCACCGTGTTGTTGGATATTCCATATTTCTCATATATAGTTTTTCTATTTACTTTTGATTCGAAATGTGATAAAATGTCAATTTTATCATTGATTGAAAGAAATTTACGTTTAATTTTTAATTTTCGAGTTGCTGAAGNTTGTGAATTTGACCCAAAATCAATGGTATTTATTGGAAGGAATACTTTCTCTTCTTCAACCTTTTGAAGAAATATCAAAATCATCAGTGATTCAGAATCAATAATTTTAGAAGTACTTCCATGTCTTATGACCCTCACACATTATTTGGAAAAGGATCACCTTAAGCATTTCGGAGTAGGGACACTGAAAGAAACTCTTAAAGTTAGCGTCACCCATAGGTTTAAAAATTTGTTCAAAAATGTAAACTACACTTAAGTTACATTTTTGGATCCGCATTACAAGTTGTCTTTTATCGAAGCAGAAGCCCATGAAGATTTGGTGGCTCATCTGGTGGCAGAAATGTCTGAAAACTATAAGAAGTATCTCAAAATTCCGACTGCAGAAAACCAGTCTACAAATAATATCCAAAATCTTCTTGATACCAACGAGATTCATAATTCATTTTGGAAAAATTTCACAGACATTTCAACAAAAAATCAAGCGCAAACTATCACGACGATTCAACAAGTCCCAACAACAAGTAACCTTCACAAGTAAAATCAGGTCTTATACTGCTATACGAATTATAGACAGGAAATAGAGTCCATTTTTATAGTGGAAACAAAACCACTCGGCTTTTCCAAACCTGAGCCTAATAGTGCAGAAGTACTTGTCAGCTCCTGCCAGCACAGTTTTCAGCAAGCGATTATTTTCTGAAGAAGGTCTTATCTACAAGATAACTGTTCCCGACTCCTTCCNCTCCTGCCAGCACAGTTTTCAGCAAGCGATTATTTTCTGAAGAAGGTCTTATCTACAAGATAACTGTTCCCGACTCCTTCCTGAGCATGGCGAACTGTTAACCTTCAATCGTAATTTGAAAGTATTAGATTTTGAGCACAAGTGAAACATCTTGACTTCTCTAGACTTTTGGATCTTACACAACCAATGAATTTTAATTTTAGATTATTCAGACAATTAACGACAAGGCACAGTCCAAATTTCCTGAAATATTTCTGTATTGAAAAATACCTTCAATTTTAGAAATATTCGAAAAAAATTTCGAATAGTTTTCGAATATCATTTTTAGAATATTACGAATACTAATATTCGTAAAAGTGTCCGAATAGTTTCGAATATTCGGGACATCCCTATAAACTACACATATTCGGGTTTTTACACAAAATAACATGTTCGAATATTTCAGAAAAATTAATAAACTGTAATCCAAGCACTTCCAATGTAGCGGANACTGTAATCCAAGCACTTCCAATGTAGCGGAAAATAGTTATACATAGTTATAAAATAGTATTTCATTTAATAAATACACTTCCGGACAAAATACCTACATTCAGTGATTTATGTATAGTGTAAAAATCAAAAAATTTCAACAAAAAATCACGAATTTGACACCTATGTTCATAGAATTTAATAAACCGAATGTTCAAAAAAAAAACAATGTTCTGTTTTATTTTATCTTTAATTAAAAATATTATCAAGTCGATGGGAAAAGACTAATTTGACTACTAGACACAAAACTATAGCTTTTCAAAAAAGTTAGTTAGATATAAAAGAAATACAGTAGAAGTCGGTTATAGTAAATTTGACGGTAACACATGTTTCCCATTACTAAGACCGGAGTTTACTATAAAAATATAGTAAACGAAACAGTGTATTAGTAAAATATTTACTATAGTCGAACCATTCAGGCAAATGTCTTTAATTTAATTGTATTGGTTGTGTAAATTAATTATAAACCATTGTCACCGTGTTGTTGGATATTCCATATTTCTCATATATAGTTTTTCTATTTACTTTTAATTCGAATTGTGATAAAATGTCAATTTTATCATTGATTGAAAGAAATTTACGTTTAATTTTTAATTTTCGAGTTGCTGAAGANTGTGATAAAATGTCAATTTTATCATTGATTGAAAGAAATTTACGTTTAATTTTTAATTTTCGAGTTGCTGAAGACATGTTTAAATGTCAAGACAAGTTAATAATAAAGTAAATTAAGTTTCACAAAAAGTAAAAAATAGAAAACATTTTTAAATATCCCGGACTTCTACTCAGTTTTCAATGTCTCAAGTAATAATTCTGTGCTCTATTTATATTATCCGGAGTAAGACATCACTCAGAAGAGAGTTTCTTGTTTACTAAAGCCGAACCTTTACTATAACTAAATTTACTATATGCGGGCGGTCGGGTGCCGGGAACGGTCAGTTGCCGGAAACGGTCAGTTGCGTTTACTAAGACCGGAGATTTACTTTAGCCGGATTTACAATAATCGGCTTCTACTGTAGTACTACTATCTATATGCATAAGGCCTGGCTTTTCAAAGATGACAAAAGACAGCAGAGTAGAACAGCTGTTGAAGAGACAGAAATTTTTTGTCATTTTTAAAAAGCCAGGACGGTACCTTCTTTATAAATACGTGTTTTCGGATTAATTTTTAACCGTTGATGAAAAGAACAGCAAAAAATTATTTAAGTGCCTGATGTGAATCAAAAAGTTAGTCAAAAAATATTTATGAAATTGATTTGTAACTTTTTGTTTCTATCTTTTTTCCTTTTTTTTACTATTTATTTTTTAATTTTTTAATTTTTTTTCTATTTTTTTCGATTTGGAAAAGTATGGTGAGGTAAAATCTTTATGAGTAGTCATGAAGTCTTTAAAAAGTAGTCTAAAATTTTTTTTTTGTAAATAATTTTTCTGCTTAAAAAAATATTTGAAAAAAAATACTTTATGAATGTCGACAGGAAGCATGTATGACAATTGCAGATTCTTAAGAGTTAAAAATTTGTAATAATATTTTTTGTTTAAAAAATTTATGATGACTTCAAATTTTAGAAAAAGTGATTAATAAAACTACATTTTAAGATTTGGGTTAACTAGTAGGTGGACTTATTTAGGTGCGAAAATTTAACCCAACTGATTATAATGGTGCTGTAGAGCTAACTTGGCGTACCTATATAAGTGTGTCAAGTTAGCCCCAAAGCCCCAATGTTANCTTCTTTATAAATACGTGTTTTCGGATTAATTTTTAACCGTTGATGAAAAGAACAGCAAAAAATTATTTAAGTGTCTGATGTGAATCAAAAAGTTAGTCAAAAAATATTTATGAAATTGATTTGTAACTTTTTGTTTCTATTTTTTTTCATTTTTTTTTCTATTTATTTTTTAATTTTTTAATTTTTTTTCTATTTTTTTCGATTTGGAAAAGTATGGTGAAGTAAAATCTTTATGAGTAGTCATAAAATCTTTAAAAAGTAGTCTAAAAATTTTTTTTTGTAAATAATTTTTCTGCTTAAAAAATATTTGAAAAAAAAAAACTTTTTGAATGTCGACAGGAAGCATGTACGACAATTGCAGATTCTTAAGAGTTAAAAATTTGTAATAATATTTTTTGTTTAAAAAATTTATGATGACTTCAAATTTTAGAAAAAGTGATTAATAAAACTACATTTTAAGATTTGGGTTAATTAGTAGGTGGACTTATTTAGGTGCGCAAATTTAACCCAACTGATATAATGGTGCTGTAGAGCTAACTTGGCGTACCTATATAAGTGTGTCAAGTTAGCCCCAAAGCCCCAATGTTANATATAATGGTGCTGTAGAGCTAACTTGGCGTACCTATATAAGTGTGTCAAGTTAGCCCCAAAGCCCCAATGTTAAAATTTAGTTGTAAAATGTTGACCCAACTGCTAACTTGTTGAAATGAGCTTGTGGGTTAACCTGGAGAGGCCGTGGGGCTAACTTGGATGTGTTGTGGGGTTGACTTGGAGGATTCAATGAAATGTGAAGAAAAATCTGACGTCGTACTAAGAAGTACACCACTCACACATGCTCCCCTAAACTCTGGGCAAAGGGAGCAGTTTGGGAAGTCCGAAAATCGAGTGTGCTCCATGACTCTGGACTCCCATAGGGTTACGAATGACTCCCACTTTCTTCAGAGTCAGGTGACTCAGAGTTATGACTCACTGACTCCCATTTTCACACTGAGTCAGTCATGAATTTTAATAACTCAGTGAACCTAATTCAGTGACTCTTATAGAATCACTCCTGAAGCTTGAGTCAGAGTCATGACTCTGTCACTCTGAGTCATGACTCAAAGACTCAGATTCACAGAAATGTCATATTTTTCTTTTGACAGTAAAATGAGCTTAATGCGTATTCAAAGCTCAAATGAGTGATACAAAGACGCCAAGTTACCTGCTCTTTTCGGTTAGACTCTTAAATAAATTTTTCAAATTCTTCTTTATTTTTGAGCCGATTTAAAATTAAGTTACCTCACCGTCAATATTTACACTCAATCCTTCGTGTCAACTCTACCAAAATAATCGTTGATTGAACACATCGTTATTTTGAAATTTTGTTATTTTATTGACTTTGTTCAATTAACTCATTTTTTACTGCGTAATTATCAAACCGTGCACTTCTAAATTAGCTTGAAATCTAAATTCAATATTTCCAATGACTGAAAAGTTTTGGGTTTCGATTTTGTATGATTAATGTTGAATTTCGATTTAGCTTACAATTTGTACCGAGACGTAAACTTCGATTTCAATTTCGACTGAAAAGTTGAAATAAATTTGGATTTGGATTACGATCTTCTTCGCGTAACGGATTTCGAACTTGAGCACCTTTAAATTATGAATTTTAACTTTATTTTTAAGTATAAAACTTTGTCTATCTTAAGAAAATTCCTCTTTATTATACAAGCTTGAAACTTATCTCCAAGTCTTTTAGTATATTTCAATTTCGATGGCCTGAAATATTATANCGTGCACTTCTAAATTAGCTTGAAATCTAAATTCAATATTTCCAATGACTGAAAAGTTTTGGGTTTCGATTTTGAATGATTAATGTTGAATTTCGATTTAGCTTACAATTTGTGAGACATAAACTTCGATTTCAATTTCGACTGAAAAGTTGAAATAAATTTGGATTTGGATTACGATCTTCTTCGCGTAACGGATTTCGAACTTGAGCACCTTAAAATTATGAATTTTAACTTTATTTTTAAGTATAAAACTTTGTCTATCTTAAGAAAACTCCTTTTTATTATACAAGCTTGAAACTTATCTCCAAGTCTTTTAGTATATTTCAATTTCGATGGCCTGAAATATTATAGATTTCGATTTTAAGAAACAAAATCATGGATTAGATCTAAGCTGTTTAAAATTATGAATTATGATTTAGATTTCGTGGTTCTTTAATATCATCGATTTTGACTTATATTTCTATTTCAAATGGTTATTGTCTACTTCGATTCTGATTGTGAGTTGGAATTCTTAGAAGCGTTGAATTTAGATTTTTATTAAAATCTGGAGTTCAATTTCGATGTGTAGTGGTGTAAGTTACAAGTGTGCTTCAAACTAAACACGAGCCGCCCCGCAGCAAACTCCNTCAATTTCGATGTGTAGTGGTGTAAGTTACAAGTGTGCTTCAAACTAAACACGAGCCGCCCCGCAGCAAACTCCCACTCTCAGATTTGTTGTGTGTTGCGGCAGTTGAAAAGAATTTGGTAGTACAAAAAAAGCATGATGTAAGCAGTAAAGCATCGGTTGCTTGGGAGTCATGANAAAGAATTTGGTAGTACAAAAAAAGCATGATGTAAGCAGTAAAGCATCGGTTGCTTGGGAGTCATGACTCTTCCCAGTGAGTCACGACTCAGGTGACTCAGAGTCACGACTCAGTGACTCAGAGTCACGACTCAGTGACTCGAATTTCTCTATTGGGTCAGAGTCACCCAAAACCAGGGACTCCGANGGTGACTCAGAGTCACGACTCAGTGACTCGAATTTCTCTATTGGGTCAGAGTCACCCAAAACCAGGGACTCCGAGAAATCGATGAGTCAGAGCCACTGAGTCAAAGTCATTCGAAACCCTAGACTCCCATGGTTTTTGGGAGTCAGAATCATGACTCTGGGAGCCGACTCCCAAACCTGGGAGTCATGACTCTTTTAAAACAGGACTTTAAATATTAGGTTTAGGTCTGAACAGACCTAATTTTCACGACTATCACACTCTCGGTTTGAGTCTAACAGAGGGTTCGTCTATTGCTGATTAAATATAATCGTCGATTAAAATTAAATTAAATCATTAAATTAAATTTTTTTTAATACTTGTAATTTACGCAAAAAAATTTTGACCCACAAATTTGGGTAACTCGAGTGACAGAATTAGGCAATTTAAGATTAGACATTTAACATAATTGGAAATTTTGTATTAAATTTCCAATTATGATGAGTGTCCAATCTCAAATTCTGAATTAGATTACGCGTTGAATGTGCCCAGATATGTTGCGTGGTTCATGGGANATGAGTGTCCAATCTCAAATTCTGAATTAGATTACGCGTTGAATGTGCCCAGATATGTTGCGTGGTTCATGGGACGCATCATGAGACAAAACCCTTTCCTTAATAGTTTAAGTTTCCCTCCGAAAAAAAAAGTCAAAAAAAAATTCTTCTTCGCTACCTATCGAGGGAGATTAATGTCAAAACTCACCAAACTCCAGTTTTCATCAAACTCATTTCAGTTTGCGTCAAACATTTGTCAGTTTTCGTCAAACTTTTTTCACTTTTCATCAAACTTTTTTCAGTTTTCATCAAGCCGAGACACACACCAAACTCCAAACACTCACCAACACCGAGACACTCACCAAAACCGAGACACTCACTAAAACCCAAACTCTCACCAAAACCTAGACACTCACCAAAACCCAGACTCTCACCAAAACCGAAACACTCACCAAATCCCAGACTCTTACCAAAACCTAGACACTAACCAAAGTTCATTACACACCAAAATCTATGGTGTGTCTGACTTTTCATATGACTCTGGAATTTGATGAGTGATTTTGGTTTGGCGAAAACTGAAGCGAACTAAAATCCAACCGAACCAAAACAGTCGAAAGCGATCTTAATTTTATTTTCGTTTACTTCGATAAAATAATTTAATAAGTATGTTGTAATAATTGGACCATCATTTATTATTTAGTATTAAACATAAGTGGGGAACGTCCAAAAACTTCAAAAAAATAATCTGTTTACCATCCGAAGTACCCTTGCAAAATGCACATTCTGTGAGATTGGGCACTTGACTAAATACCACCAACTCCGATTACCTCATCTTTCTAGGGAATGGTGTTCGAAGGATTTCCAAACTTTTGATGCGGCAATACCAAAACATGCCCACATATTACGGACCAGGATTTTTTCTTCATCTCAACAGATTTCAAGTGAGCTAGGGAAAACAAGTTTATATAAGTATTTATGCTATCTCTAAAGTTTGTATTTACAAGTTTTGGGATAACACTGTCAAATTATGTTAAGTTTTATAATCTAATTTTCACGTCTGATAAAAATAATCATTATCAACTGATTGAAACTGAGGTTGAATTAAAATGTTTGTTAGTAAATTCTTACACTAAAACACAATATTCAATATTTTCAACATTCTCAGTAAGCAAAATGGAATATAGTGGTTTCCATCTGTAATAAAGTTGAGCAGACTGGCAAATTTGGTTTAAAAGCAACAGTACGGTGGTTAAGACCTGGATCCGTTTAGTTTCGGTTTGTTTTCAGTTTGGTTCAGTTTTCTTCCAACTAACCGGTTTAAACTTAAAGATTTTCTATCAAGATGCACTCAAGATCCAGTTCATATCGTGTTCATTTCATATCAATATTTTTGTATCAATTTGTAGTTACAGAAATCATTTCAAGATCCAGTCCATTTCATTTCCATATCCAAAAAATAAATTCTGGAACTAAAAATGTATTTTTGGAATTGGATATTATTTAATATCAATCAGTGATTGACAATCACCTATGTTCAAGAATTTTTTTAATCGCACACAAATTCTATTCAGGATGTTTTGCACCGATTTTGAATAATTTTTGCGAAAAATAAAAAAAAATTAATTTTTGTGAAAAATTAAAAAAATTAAATCTTTGAAACAAATTTTTTTTATTTTTTCAAATATTTTTTCTTTAAAAAAAAAATAATTTAATTTTTTAATTTTTTTTTTGAAAAAATATTTTTGTATTAAATTGTAGTAAAATTTATTTCCATTAACTATTGTATTTAAAAAAGGGGCGCAAAAAGAATCCACAGTTCATCCATTTCAAGAAAAATTGAACCAGTTTCAACTTTACAAAAATGGAAAATTTTTAACAATGGAAGCAGTCCGTATGCAGACTGGAAGTATAAATGTGTGATAAATAAATATTGCAAATGGAATTGACGTAACCTAGAATTGAAATGGAATGGAAAATTTTCCATATGGAAGTAAAAATGTAAATGTTGAAGCAATCTTTATAAATTTCAAGAAAATGGATCCAGACTGGATGAAACCTGTAAGTATAAACCGGATGTAAGAGCACACAACAAAGTCTAGACTCATACGAAACGTCAGACACACCATAGATTTTAGCGGGTAATGAATTTCGATGCGTGTCTCAGTTTTGCTGAGAGTCTGGGTTTTGGTGCGTCTCGGTTATGGTGAGAGTTTGGGTTTTGATGAGTGTCTCGGTTTTGGTGAGAGTCTGGGTTTTGATGAGTGTGTAGGTTTTAGTGAGAGTTTGGGTTTTGGTGAGAGTTTGGGTTTTAGTGAGAGTTTGGGTTTTAGTGAGAGTTTGGGTTTTGGTGAGTTTGGGTTTTGGTGAGAGTTTGGGTTTTGGTGAGAGTTTGGATTTTGGTGAGTGTCTCGGTTTTAGTGAGAGTTTGGGTTTTAGTGAATTTCTCGGGTTTGGTGATTGTTTGGGTTTTGGTGAGTGTCTAGGTTTTGGTGAGTGTCTTGGTTTTGGCGAGAGTCTGGGTTTTGGTGAGAGTTTAGGTTTTGGTGAGTGTCTAGGTTTTGATAATAGTTTGGGTTTTGGTGAGAGTGGGTTTTGGTGAGAGTTTGGGTTTTGGTGAGTGTCTAGGTATTGGTGAAAGTTTGGGTTTTGGTGTGTGTCTCGGTTTGATGAAAACTGAAAAAAGTTTGACAAAAACTGACAAAAGTTTGACAAAAACTGAAATAAGTCATTTGTACAGTTGACCAATAAGTCATTTGACCAAATAGTTATTTGGTCTTTGGCTCATCAATTACACAAATTCCCAGATGCTCATGCAGCCGCATGGAATGATATCTCTCGAAAACTCAAGATCAGTGGTAAGTATCATGTTTTTTTTAATATTATGACTATTATTTAATGAAAGAACAAGCAAAAGTATATAAACAGAGAAAAAATCAGATATTTAACATAACCAAGTAAAAAGTATCTAACAATATTAAAAGAACAGAGGTGGGAATGGATCTATATTAAGGCTAAAAATAGAAGATTTCTTCTAATTGTTTTCCTCTTGGTAGAGTGCCTAAAATGGAGGTGGCGTTTCCTCGCTGAACTGCAAAACTTATTCGCTGAATCAAAAACGATGTAGAACGAGGTTCTCCGGATGCGATTTGAATATAATTCCTGATTTTCTTTATCACGCTCAGTCCATTAGATCCCCAAACTCCACTTGACTCGACAACGATAGGAACAAAACTGAATTTATTCACTGGGAGAAAATTGTACTTTTTAATCTTCCTAGTTTCAGCAATGATAGCGGCAACTCCTGCGTCTTGCTTGGTATGAGATGTATGATTGAGCGAATGTGTCAACACATGTGAGGTCCCAGACCAATGGTTTTCCTCTAGACCAGGGGACGAGCGTCATCCCATCTGGGTGTTTTCCATCTTGTCTTGAAAGACCTAGAGGCTCTCTAATGCTTGGAAAACCGGCTGAAGGGATCTGAGGATGATATTGTTTATACCGTCGTGTCTTGCAAATTTTTCAATAGCTTTCCTACAAGAAAGACCGTGACGACCTGTTTCTGCAACTTCTAAACCACAAAAACAAAATTGAGCGGAGCAAATTAAAGAGCCAAGGCGAAGCGCGCAAGAAATTCTAAAAACGTCATCAGGAAGACGGGTTCCAAGTTGAAGAGAGGGTAATGATTCTAACCAAGCACCAGCCTCTTGATTGGTTGAGGAAAGAATTCGCGCAAGGCCTTTGTCAAATTAGCATGTAGAGAGGATAAAGTGTAAGTTATTTCTAGTCTGAGGTTCTTACCATGTTTTCTGAAATTTTCTAAGAGGAAATTCAGGAAGATTCTCTGAGTATCTTAACGTCCAAAGATTTTCTGCAGTGTTCACAGAAGGGTCGATTTGGGAATTGTTAGAAAGCAAAGCGGACACTAAGGGTTCAACGCTGTTGAATGACACTAGAAAACACGGAATCGCTATATCAACCGCGTGTTTGATTTCAAAACCACCTTGTCTGATAGGAAGTGAAGATTGAATCCAAGCTTGGTCTGTGAGATTGGAGTTAATGTTGTTTTCCAAAACAGTCTTCAGCATTTCACTCTCTACTTCGGTCGAAGTCTTCGAGTTTTCGAAGCTTCGCAAACCTCTACTAATTAGTAGTAAGTCGACGGCAAAACAATGGAAGGCATTCTCCTTCTTCCATGATACCTTGCTGAGCTATTTTTTTCATCGTTGGAAAATTCAATAATACCAACGGACGGAGATAGCAAAATGAGGAGCGGATGTAACAAGTAAAATCAAGTAGATTATTATGATTGGTTACGAAGCATTTCAATAAATTTGTTCATATATGTACAAATAAGGGCAATATATCGTTTCTATAGAGAAATCGATTAAAACATGTAAACAGCCAGTTCGTCTATCGACTCGATTTGGGCTGACAAATTATTGGAGGGGACAGTATGTCATGAGTAACTTAAGCATTAAGAAGGCTTGAGCCCTTAAGAGTTTTTTGTTTTGCCATAGCAACAGCTACAGACATCATTTGTTTTGTGAAGATTTTTACAAATTCGATATTAATAATCATTTTTACATAGAAATTAAATGCCAAGTAGTGCTGCTATAATAAAACAAAAAACATTGGCATTTGATTTAAGACTCTTAAGGGCTCGACTCTTCTTAATGCTTATGCTACGTATCATCAGCGTGAAATATTGTTCAACATAATTCCTTTTCATAATTTTTTCTATAAAACGCCGTCTTTAAATGTTTCAAAAACGTTTACCTTTTAGCAGTAAAACAAACTAGCTGCATTTTTTGGAGCTTTTATAGCTACGTGTTTTCCATCAAGAGCGCCGACACAATTAGGAAAGTTCCATTTCGCATTATAATTTTTGGCAACTTCAGTCCAATTTTTTTCGTTCATATTCTGAATAATAAGAAAAATATTTAAATTCAGCTTCGGTTAGCAACTTGTTGCACTAAACGAAATTGAATAAAATTAAATTTAACTTACAAATAAATAAATATCCTTTGCTAAGTGTACGATATATAGCATCACAAGTTTCGTGAATTATTGCACCAATTCGTTGTTTGCTTACTCTGTAGACACACCCAATGTGGCGTTGAAGTGTCCCAGAGGCAAGAAATCTGTTTTTAGTATTATTAATTAAAAACTGATGGATATAAATAATGTAAAACTACTTACTCCAAGGTGATACAGAACTTCTCAACTGCTGATATTGAGTCAGAAACACGTGCCTTTTCCTTTGAGGTTAATCGTTTTTGTACCAATTGAACCAAAATCTTGAATTTCCTCACACTCATATGAAAATTATCTTTAAAAATCTTAATGTTAGTGCTCATATCCTAAAACTTATCATAATTTATAGTTAGAAAACTCTTCGAAAATGGTACAAGTTTAAGAATAATTTGTAAACAATGATAGTTAAAACTTACATCGAGAAAGAATCTACCCTTGGTCCTTCTTCCTCTGAGATATTGGTTTACCCAAAATTTCACTCGTCTTCTACGATTCCTTCCTTTCGTTCTCAAACTATAGTAAGTTCCCAATATAATAAGGTCATCATCCGATGACCGATTTCGGATAGAAGGTGACATTGCTTGAGAATTAATATGAACTAGCGTAAAATAAGTTTAAGTTTAATTAATCAAATCAAGAAAAGTTCGCGCTCGTTCTCATTTTACTTTGCACTGATGATGGATACAGCTGAGCAAAAAAAAATTTTTTTTTCATTCGGTAAAATTGATTTTACCAGACAAAACATTTTACCAAGCAAAAACCCACTGTTTACTTCGCTCTTCAATTTACTCTGCTCCCATGATGGATACTGGCCTTAAAGCTTGATTTCCATCATAGGACCAACGCAAAATGTGGGGTCGAGTAAAAAAGTCGTTTTTTACCTAGGAAAATTTTTTCTCTAGCTAAACTTATTTTGCCGAGTGAAACCGTATATTTTACCTCGTACGGTATCCATAATTTTTTGAGAAAAATTAGAAATAGGGTAAAACGTTTGAAGGGTTGAAAATTAATAAATCTAAAAGAAGGAAGCGGAATGCAAAAAGGGTCAATCGAGGTCTGTTATCGCGTTTTAATGACATTCCACTTCCTTCTTTTCCTCGATTTTACTACTCAACACAGGAAAGCATGGGGATTTTTTACCATAAAAAATAGACAAGATTTTACCGTCGAGCCCGGTAAAATTTTTCCTGAGCGAAAGATTTTCCTTTGGTTTTTACTAGATGGGGCAGAGATGATGAATACCGCTCGGTAAAAATCTTGAGTAAAATCACTGTTTTTTACCTAGCTCTTGGTTTTTTGCCTAGCTTTTGGTTTTACCCTTATGATGGGTACTACGCTTAATACGCTAAATATAAGGTTCCTTGACAAGAAACTAAAAAATAAACTTTCATCTTGTAACACCATAACTTTTTTTAAATTGAAATATTTTTTCAATGAATGTCGGCCGGCATTCAGACGCAAGGTATGGCAATGGAGGTGCAAACAAAATTTACTTGCAAATATTATTCGTTTGTTATTTTTACAAAAAAATCAAACATTTAAAAAATGTTACGAATTAATGTCTGTCTCAAAATGATAGTCATCTGTGCATATCTAAAATACCAGGTTTTTTGTGACGCAGAGAAAAGTTATGCTAAACTAAAAAATCTCTTACTCAATCCGTCTGTTTTAAAAAAAAATCGAAAATCTATTGTATAAAGTTTTAAACCATTTCCAAGTAAATGGAAAAGGGTAAAGACTGATATATGAACAATCGTATGATCATATAGTCTATGCAGAACATTCTGAACCACAAAATATTCGGACAAATGAAATGGAAAAGTCTAATCGTCCTGCCAACCATTCTGTAAGGAACCTGAATTAATCAATTTTTTGTTAAAAGTAAACCACTTAAGTCAATTTTAATTTTTCTTAATTTAATAATCCTTGTTCAAGTAGTTTAAGTTTGGTTTAATTAAACCGCATTGTGTTAATTGACAATAAAATTGAGGTAGACATTTTCGGTCTTATTATCCTATTCCAATTTACACCGAATTATGAAACGCCAACTACAATACAAGTTTGGGAAGTTTAATAGCAACCGGTTTTTCTGGACCAACCAGATATAGCTTCCCATAGAGCTAAATATTTACGTCAAGTTCGCAAATTCAGACGCCTTAGGTATAAGGGGAAGTATTCCCAATGACAATACAGTATTTGCCAAAAAATCTTTAACAATTTTACTAATAGGTATTTTATCAAGACGAGAACTGAGTTAATGAGAGTCTAAGTGTTGAGCGTGGTTGGCATATTCCAAAAAGAGAAGTCTTAGAAATGGCACATTCGCGTCCGCATGTTGATATTTGGTTACAAAGAATTGGTCATCGCTACGAAGATGGCTTGCTTGGTACGTAATCAATTTTGTTCTACGATAAACTTTAAATAAAATTAAAGATATTTTAACAGGAAGCATTTCCTCACAACCAAGTGGAACAGGCAGACGGGTCATTTTTGCAAATATAGGAAATGAAGATGGGTTATTGGGCGTCGGAAAAGAATTTATTGGTCAGAAGGGAATAGATGATTACCACCAGGAAATGAATTCCAAACATTTTTTGGAGTGGTTTACAGAAGTCGTGGTTGCTCTTCCCGAGAAATCAGTCGTTGTTTTGGACCAGGCTTCATACCACAAAACAATTATGGCTGAAACCAAAAACCCTACAACATTAAACAGGAAGGCTGATCTAATTAATTGGCTAGAACAACATAATGTACCAATTCCTGACGACAAAGAATCTTTCTGAGAAATGAGAGTAGTGGAGCTACGAAGACTGGCTAAGATGAATAAAATTAACGCTCAATATGAATTTGAGAAAATCATTGAACAGTCTGGAAAAGATATCAGGTTGTTATGACTCCCTGTAGCTCATTGCAACCTCAATCGCATAGAATTGGTTTGGGCCTCAGTGAAAGGTAAATAAAAGTAATTTAGGAATCCATTTTTTACACTAATGTTCAATAATTGCAATTTTGAATTAATCTATAATAATCTTTCAGGTGAAGTTAGACGGAGAAATACTACGTTTAAAATTAAAGATGTTCTTCAGTTGGTTAGTGAAGTCATACTATCAGACAGAATTCAGAACATTTGGCCTAGTTGTTGCCGACACATTATTGAGTTAGAAAAATTAATAATGGAGAAAGAAAATTTAGAGGAAGAATTTGTATCAAATCCAACGCAACGAATCATAATTAGTCTTGCAGATGAATCATCAGAGGGAGCAGATTCGGATATCAGTGATGACTCAAATGCAGAAAACTTTGATTATTTCTGATTAATTGTGATTAGTTAAATTAAGGAGATAATCTAAGTTTGAAGTTTCATTTTTTAAAGATAGTGACATACCTAAGTATGAATCCTTGGTATGAATTAAAATTTACTCAAATAAAAAAAATAATTATAAATTTAAATTGTGGAAAAGTACGCGGTTTATGTTAAATAAGAGGAAAATTTTGGATAGGGTCAGATGATTGGGTTTTGAGACAGTCATTAGTTAACTTAACTTTTTTAGTTTCTTGTTGTGAAGAAACCTTGACTAAACGGATAAAGATTTTTGAAATTTAGTTAACCTAACTTTTTTAGTTTCTTGTTGGCAAGTAACCTTAACTAACGCCCGGTTTAGTGATCTCTCTATCCTACCTGTCGTATTTTGTGTCGTCACCACGACTTATTGTGTCGCTCAGGAGGCATTTAGACTTTGTAGAAGCTAAATGCAGNGATGAGTGTCCAATCTCAAATTCTGAATTAGATTACGCGTTGAATGTGCCCAGATATGTTGCGTGGTTCATGGGATGCATCATGAGACACAACCCTTTCCTTAATGCAAAAAAATTTCTTCTAGAGAGAATCTTTGCATTATCTCTAAATTGAAAATTTAACTTAAAATTTTTAAATCAACTATCCTTCACTTATTCAAAAGTTGAAAATGTTTAACTTTTATGAGTGAAGATAAAAGAGACGAGAAAGAGAGTGAGACATCATTACTAAATGTTTTCTCTCAAAGCATTCTCGCGTTGTTTATCCTTAGCAACGCTTGAGAGATTGTTAGATGAACTCTAGATTGAATAACCTATCCGTCCTCTAAAGGATTTATCGAGAAAAGGATAAGTGANGAGAATCTTTGCATTATCTCTAAATTGAAAATTTAACTTAAAATTTTTAAATCAACTATCCTTCACTTATTCAAAAGTTGAAAATGTTTAACTTTTATGAGTGAAGATAAAAGAGACGAGAAAGAGAGTGAGACATCATTACTAAATGTTTTCTCTCAAAGCATTCTCGCGTTGTGTATCCTTAGCAACGCTTGAGAGATTGTTAGATGAACTCTAGATTGAATAACCTATCCGTCCTCTAAAGGATTTATCGAGAAAAGGATAAGTGAAAGTGATCACTAAACCGGGCGTAAACGTATTAACAAATTTTATTTAATATTGTAATACCCGATTTTCCATTTTTGTTTTGTGACTCCGGAACCGAAAGTCATGACGCTGACTCTGAGTCAGAGTAGACTCCCAAAATTTAAGGAATCAGTCAATACTCCGAGAGTGGACTCCCAACATTTGAAGAGTCAGAGTCACGATTCCCAGAGTCACCATTCCCAGAGTCAATGACTCTGACTCAGGCCAAACTAGGAGTCATGGAGAACACTACGAAAATCTAAAAAGTGTGTTTTTCCATTTTCAGGTCAGTATAGCGTTGTTTTGTATACACTTTGTAAGTTAGTATTCTCCATGACTCCCAGTTTAGCCTGAGTCAGAGTCATTGACTCTGGGAATTGTGACTCTGATTCCCTAAATGTTGGGAGTCGACTCTCAAAGTCATGACTCTGACTCCTGAATTGTTAAGAGTCTGCTCTAACTCTGTGCCACCTAATGAAACATGGAAAATTGAGTAAGCGAACCTAAAATGAAATTGTTTTATTCATTTAATAGTGAAAGCAAATAAGAAAAAATGAGGAAAATCAGTCCGATATATTACAGGGTGAACAACTTTAATCCGGGCCGTAGAAAGTCGCTTTCACCAAAAAAATTTGAGACAGCAAATAAATACCGCGAAACACAAAAGTTGGAGGGAATGAAGTTAGCGTAGTTAATATACCTTTGCAAAAGTTAATTATTTAACAAGAGCAGCAGAGAGTTGAGAGAATGAGTTGAATGGGATATAGTCCCTTTGCATCTACTCCACCTCACTCAAGAGATAAACTGTCGACCCCTCCCTCTGCCTCTCTGCTTTCATTCTTTGCACTGCTTTGCAATAACTTGTCTAATCAAAACTGATTTTGATTTTTTTTTAACAAACGCCATTCTGTAATGCTGAAAGATGGGTAATTGAGAGAAATGACCAACTAGAGGAAAGGGGTACGATTCCTTGGCATCTATTCCACCTGACTCAACAGAGAACCTGCCGACCCCTCTTCCTGTCTCTCTGCTTTGCTCCATTGCTTTGCATTAGTGTATCTAATCGGAACAGATATTTTATAGTGATATAATAAAATTAACTTCACTTCCATTATTTACTAATTGTGTATCGCCTGCCCCAAGTCGTTTTTGGTGAAAGGCGGAGAAAGAAGGCCCGGATTAAGGTGGTTCACCCTGTATACACTATATTGGACTGATTTTCCTCATTTTTTCTAGTGCTATTAGTCTAATCTATAGATAACACAAGTTGGCGTGCTCTGCACACCCCCCTCAAAGCTATTTAGTTTACATAGCGTCTCGTATTTAAAATATTCAATTACTTACAATTAGAAAACCAATCTTGAGTGNAATTACTTAGAATTAGAAAACCAATCTTGAGTGGCTCCTATCACAGAACAGACGGCGATGGAAAATCTTAATTTAAATTGTTTCTGACAATTGAATTGCAATTGACTAATTGGCGTTAGAACTTGCCGACTTAAATGAATGCATTAACATGTTGACTATCAAAAATAGCCTACATATACCCCAACTCCATTGCATAACAGAGAGCGGATACAGAAAATATTGAATTTTTTTCACATATCTGTGTTTTTGTAAAAATTTGTTTTGTGGGTTTATGTACAAGGGTTACGGGGATTTCGACAGAAATAGAATTTTCTAACCTAATTTCGTCTGATTTGTCTAACCTAAGGTCGTCTGATTTATCTACCCTAAGTTCGTCTGATGGCGNTCGTCTGATTTGTCTAACCTAAGGTCGTCTGATTTATCTACCCTAAGTTCGTCTGATGGCGGAAAATCGACGCCAAATGTTTGAGTAAATCTAGTAACTAAATTCGACCGATCGACAGAAACGCAATCAGGGGTTGTGAAGGCCTGAATGAGTGAATGGTTGCGGAAAATATTGCTGAGGCCAATTTTGTTGAAAACCTCCTGGCGCAAACGGAAAATAGTTAACAAATGGATACGGCTGAGGAAAATACTGAGGCTGCTGTTGTTGCGAGAAATAGTTAGGAACCGTTGGTATCGGAGGAGTTGGAAAGTACTGCTGCTTTGGAGCTGGAAAACGATGTTGAGGTTTTTTAGCTCTCTGAGTCCAATTTCCATTAGAGCCTCCACGACTGTTCCCATTGAAAGTTTCCCGATGCCTATAAGCAGTATCCTTCGGACAGAACCGAACCACGTGACCCGTTTCGTGACAATAGTTACAAATTGGTTTACCAGTTGTAGCTCGAGAATACGGTGGAATAACTGGATTACGGAAACTCGGAGTTTGTGAGCGAAAATTTTGTGGAAATCGATTTAGCGGCGTCTGAATAGACATTAAAGCTGGTGGAGTAGAATTAATCGATTTAGTCGTAGTTGTAATCATATCCTTCGCATGAACTTCCGAATACCGCCGAAGACAAACCAAAAAATCAACAGGAGACTGTATATCGCCAAGAATACAAACTTTTTGAAATTCTGCCGGACAAGCATCAATGAGCCGCTTAACTTT
>NIPM01000311.1:43389-233496 GCA_002738285.1 Holacanthella duospinosa | reverse complement strand
TGGTTCTCCGTAACCCGGGTGAACTTTCAGACCCTCAGCGCGTAATTCGGGCTTTTCGAAATTATCCGAAATATGAACCAGGAAGACCGGCAAATCCACCGCCGGCCAGACGCGCTGAGCGGCGAGAACCAGTATGGGAATTGAGACCGAGGACACCATCACCGGTCAAGCGGACCGAAATTGTTCCACCGCATCCGCAGCCAATTCCAGCACCGACGATTCCACCGCTGTTTCCACGTCAGCCGCCGGGGAGAATTCCAAAATCCCACATCTACACATTTGAAGGAAGGCCTATTTGCTTTCGTTGTCAGCAGGTCGGACATACGCACGGTGATCTGAATTTCCATCCAGATCACATTCCACACATTCGATATCCCCGTTAAAAAACCCTGATATCCCCGTTAAAACCCTGATATCCCTGTTAAAACCCTTGAATACCCCGTTAAATTCCTTGATTTTTTTCATAATTTAAAGTAAATTGGTTTATTTTTCTCCTTTTTCTAATATAACCCTTTGTATATTTTTCTCATTATTTTTTTTATTAACATTGTGAGGTCACCATGTTCCCGAGAGAGGAGGTAATGTGGGAGTTGCACTCGAATCTTCCCGGCTGGAAGATTCGAGAGAGTTGTTGTTGTTGGTGCGTGGTGTGTGCAGAGGAAGAGTCTGGCCTTGAGCCAGACCATTCATCCTCAAGACTCTGGACTGGTCGGTGCTCCTCTCCTCTCATCAAATCATCATTAATATTTTTTATAATAATATTCTTTTATTATTATTTTCCTTGTTTTCATTTCAACTTTAAAATAACTTAAAATTAATTATAATTAAATTTGTGGTTTCTGGATTTATTCATCCACATTCATCGTCATCTTTATTACATCCCCGACAGCTATTTAGTTTACATAGCGTCTCGTATTTAAAATATTCAATTACTTAGAATTAGAAAACCAATCTTGAGTAGCTCCTATCACAGAACAGACGGCGATGGAAAATCTTAATTTAAATTGTTTCTGACAATTGAATTGCAATTGACTAATTGGAGTTAGAACTTGCCGACTGCATTAACATGTTGACTATCAAACATAGCCTACATATACCCCAACTCCATTGCATAACAGAGAGCGGATACAGAAAATATTGAATTTTTTTCACATAATTTGCATCTCAGAAGAGAGCTCCATATTATTTTTTACACATTTTCTTAAAAAGTNAATTTGCATCTCAGAAGGGAGCTCCATATTATTTTTTACACATTTTCTTAAAAAGTTTCTTTAATTTTAGTAAAAGCTTCATAATGTTTCCGAGGTTGGTCAAATTTGACCAACTTGACTGTAATTATAAAGAGAAGCACAAGTACACTAATGAATTAAATCCGATTGGAGTAATACTGAATACGACATTTTACGCAAACCTCATTTTTATAGTAGGGGTCTACCAATAGCTTGCGTCGATTTGTGTGAAGTTGTGTAAGTTTCCTCTTTTACACAATCTCACTCAAGTGAGATGGGCTTAGTGACTCTAACCAATGAGAGAGGATACAATTTCGTAAAATCTCTCTCGGTTTTTACACAAACACACAATTTCACGTAAAAGAGGAACCTTACACAATCTCACGCAAATCCACGCAAGCTATTGGTAGACCCCTAGTATTTACTTCTCCATCTCTTCGCTATATTGTCATATCAGACCGGATCTCCCTCTCTTCTTGTTGCATACTATTTAGCTTTGTTGCACTTACCAAAACGTTCTCATAACACTTTCCCTTCCATTGAGTTTCAGAGCCGCGGTTTGTGTTCCGAAGTAATAATAAAATTATTAATAAATGAATTAATCTAATTGTCGAAAATTTTCATTATGTATCCATATCTGTATCCAACAAAAACTTCCAATAGCAGTAATTTTTGCAATCATGCATGTTATCTTTAGGTGAAGTTGCGACTGTCAAAGTTGGTGGTAGTGGAGAATCCCAAGTTCGATCGGTCCTACTTCCCCAATTGCAAAACATTGTCAACAGTAGTTATAGTGGTTAATAACTTTATTGTCGTTGCATATAGTTTCTTCAGAAATTACGCTTTTGCTCGTGCTGAACGCTATAAGCTTGATTGTTGCTTTTGAATTTCTCTGTCCTGTTACATGAAACCATCATCTAATTTATCTAAAGTAGATTAGTTTGCTTTCATCACTTAGCATCTGCATTTCACGTGATCATGAATTTTAATAAACAAATTCCTAACAGGATACCTAACAAATTCCGGTGCAGGAGGTAGGATCTTATAACTTTCAACGGCGTAGCAGATGTACTAAGCCGACTTAAGCAGAACATCAAGAGTGGATCTTAATTATTCTTGTTCTTATGATTAGTACAACGATGATGACCTAGTGCATTGTATGCAATATAATGCTGGGCATTCCAATCCCACACTTCCCTTCCCCAGTTCATGTTATACACAAACACTGGAGGCAGAGTCGCCAATCGACTAATTTTAACGGATTCATTTAGTGCTTCAAATAGTTTTGTCGCTGTCTTCAACTTACTAGTTCTGCCTTTTTTTTAAATGTTATAGACTCGTACTCGTACTGCGGGTACTTAAGCTTTTTCTTTTGTATTTAACATTTCTTTTCCATAGATCCCTCTAGAAAAGATTACTTTTAGATTTACTTTGGCTTACAAATTCTATTTTGTACTGTTAAGTTTGGATTCTGTATCTTCGGACATCTATCCAACTTTTTGATTAAACTTGTTTTCAACTTTTGTTTTCTTAAGATTAACTTTAAGTTCTAATTTGTAAAAGTATAATTTGAATTTGTTTCCTTTGGTTTGTTGCGCTCGTGCACATTTTTCCAGAATAACCGTGATATATTTGTAAACCTAACAGTAAATGCTACCAGCTTCATTGATATTAATACCCGAGCTACACGTTGTTTCTGAATATCTTAGATAAAATGGGCTAAGTCTAACCCATTACAGAAAACTTTCATGCATGTGTCCTCGTCGTTTCCAAATTTGCTTTACGTATTTGCTTTCTCTTATATAACCTCAAGAATTCGAGTAAACATTCCACTGACTCGCCTCGATTCCAATAAAGCATATGCATTATGGAAAGGACTAAAAGGAAGTAGGGAACTAAGACNGAGGATACAATTTCGTAAAATCTCTCTCGGTTTTTACACAAACACACAATTTCACGTAAAAGAGGAACCTTACATAATCTCACGCAAATCCACGCAAGCTATTGGTAGACCCCTAGTATTTACTTCTCCATCTCTTCGCTATATTGTCATATCAGACCGGATCTTCCTCCCTTCTTGTTGCATACTATTTAGCTTTGTTGCACTTACCAAAACGTTCTCATAACACTTTCCCTTCCATTGAGTTTCAGAGCCGCGGTTTGTGTTCCTAAGTAATAATAAAATTATTAATAAATGAATTAATCTAATTGTCGAAAATTTTCAATATGTATCCATATCTGTATCCAACAAAAACTTCCAATAGCAGTAATTTTTGCAATCATGCATGTTATCTTTAGGTGAAGTTGCGACTGTCAAAGTTGGTGGTAGTGGAGAATCCCAAGTTCGATCGGTCCTACTTCCCCAATTGCAAAACATTGTCAACAGTAGTTATAGTGGTTAATAACTTTATTGTCGTTGCATATAGTTTCTTCAGAAATTACGCTTTTGCTCGTGCTGAACGCTATAAGCTTGATTGTTGCTTTTGAATTTCTCTGTCCTGTTACATGAAACCATCATCTAATTTATCTAAAGTAGATTAGTTTGCTTTCATCACTTAGCATCTGCATTTCACGTGATCATGAATTTTAATAAACAAATTCCTAACAGGATACCTAACAAATTCCGGTGCAGGAGGTAGGATCTTATAACTTTCAACGGCGTAGCAGATGTACTAAGCCGACTTAAGCAGAACATGAAGAGTGGATCTAATTATTCTTGTTCTTATGATTAGTACAACGATGATGACCTAGTGCATTGTATGCAATATAATGCTGGGCATTCCAATCCCACACTTACCTTCCCCAGTTCATGTTATACACAAACACTGGAGGCAGAGTAGCCAATCGACTAATTTTAACGGATTCATTTAGTGCTTCAAATAGTTTTGTCGCTGTCTTCAACTTACTAGTTCTGCCTTTTTTTTAAATGTTATAGACTCGTACTCGTACTGCGGGTACTTAAGCTTTTTCTTTTGTATTTAACATTTCTTTTCCATAGATCCCTCTAGAAAAGATTAATTTTAGATTTAGTTTGGCTTACAAATTCTATTTTGTACTGTTAAGTTTGGATTCTGTATCTTCGGACATCTATCCAACTTTTTGATTATACTTGTTTTCAACTTTTGTTTTCTTAAGATTAACTTTAAGTTCTAATTTGTAAAAGTATAATTGGAATTTGTTTCCTTTGGTTTGTTGCGCTCGTGCACATTTTTTCAGAATAACCGTGATATATTTGTAAACCAAACAGTAAATGCTACCAGCTTCATTGATATTAATACCCGAGCTACACGTTGTTTCTGAATATCTTAGATAAAATGGGCTAAGTCTAACCATTACAGAAAACTTTCATGCATGTGTCCTCGTCGTTTCCAAATTTGCTTAACGTATTTGCTTTCTCTTATATAACCTCAAGAATTCGAGTAAACATACCACTGACTCGCCTCGATTCCAATAAAGCATATGCATTATGGAAAGGACTAAAAGGAAGTAGGGAACTAAGACNTCCACTGACTCGCCTCGATTCCAATAAAGCATATGCATTATGGAAAGGACTAAAAGGAAGTAGGGAACTAAGACATACAAGAGGTGCCTTGATACTCACCCGGGCTTGCCAGCCGCAGACCAATTGCATGATTTTTGTAGAAATAAATCAAACTCAATTTGATACAATAAGGTAGCATATCGACAGCGTATTGCGTTTGATATCAAATGCTAGATATATGTCCGCCAATAGAACTTACTAATGGCAACGGCTGTTTCGAAAATAATTTGTTTCTAATATTTTCGTAANAGAAATAAATCAAACTCAATTTGATACAATAAGGTAGCATATCGACAGCGTATTGCGTTTGATATCAAATGCTATATGTCCGCCAATAGAACTTACTAATGGCAACGGCTGTTTCGAAAATAATTTGTTTCTAATATTTTCGTAAGNTATATGTCCGCCAATAGAACTTACTAATGGCAACGGCTGTTTCGAAAATAATTTGTTTCTAATATTTTCGTAAGTTTGCATAATTTTGTGAACTACATTTGTTTTTATGATCAGTTTGGTAAGAATTCAAGAACAATTTCACTAGTGTTCTAGAATAAAAGGTAGGTATCCCGTCGTATTCGGTAGTTCGTTATAATTGACTATTGTTATGGAACCCGAGTTTGTAAAAGATTATCCCGGGATCGCAGACATTTACTACAGGATTAGAACTTACGATAAATCATAGNAACCCGAGTTTGTAAAAGATTATCCCGGGATCGCAGACATTTACTACAGGATTAGAACTTACGATAAATCATAGCCCACTTTTGGCTACTTGTTCGTAAATATAGGTTAGCTGAAAGGATTGGAAAACAGCTGTGTAGAAAATTGAGTAATGCAAGCAAAATAGTGTAAGTAGTAGAAACGCTTATTTAATTTTTATTAATACGGTCTAACAATTGAATNAGTAATGCAAGCAAAATAGTGTAAGTAGTAGAAACGCTTATTTAATTTTTATTAATACGGTCTAACAATTGAATCAAAACATCAACCAGTAGCTTCGATACAATGTGAATTGGTTGAGTCACCCGTCCAAACATTCTTCAGTTTTACAAACAAAATATTANAGTGTAAGTAGTAGAAACGCTTATTTAATTTTTATTAATACGGTCTAACAATTGAATCAAAACATCAACCAGTAGCTTCGATACAATGTGAATTGGTTGAGTCACCCGTCCAAACATTCTTCAGTTTTACAAACAAAATATTACTTTTCCTCAGTACACTCAATTTAAATTATTTATTTATTTCTCAGTCTTGTCCTAAATTTAACAAGTCTTATGACGGTTTTTATTCAAATTGATACAGATTTTNAACCCGAGTTTGTAAAAGATTATCCCGGGATCGCAGACATTTACTACAGGATTAGAACTTACGATAAATCATAGGCCGCTTTTGGCTACTTGTTCGTAAATATAGGTTAGCTGAAAGGATTGGAAAACAGCTGTGTAGAAAATTGGGTAATGCAAGCAAAATAGTGTAAGTAGTAGAAACGCTTATTTAATTTTTATTAATACGGTCTAACAATTGAATCAAAACATCAACCAGTAGCTTCGATACAATGTGAATTGGTTGAGTCACCCGTCCAAACATTCTTCAGTTTTACAAACAAAATATTAGTTTTCCTTAGTACACTCAATTTAAATTATTTATTTCTCAGTCTTGTCCTAAATTTAACAAGTCTTATGACGGTTTTTATTCAAATTGATACAGATTTTCNTTATTTATTTCTCAGTCTTGTCCTAAATTTAACAAGTCTTATGACGGTTTTTATTCAAATTGATACAGATTTTCTAAACTTGTCAAATGAAAGTCTTAATTGATGATGAGTTCAGAACTTGCACGACAGTATTTGTCACGGTGTTCATAGAAAAGTTGAGAAAGTGCTGTTATATAATTCTCCTGGACGNAACTTGCACGACAGTATTTGTCACGGTGTTCATAGAAAAGTTGAGAAAGTGCTGTTATATAATTCTCCTGGACGTTATCAACATATTCGTTTGTTGGATTTTGTATCTTCTCCACAACAATTGGAGCACCAACTGGAGTCAAATGTAAGTTAAATTTAATGACAACTTAATAAAGTTATTGAAGCAAACAGAGAAGCTGTAAACTTACCCACTGCTGTAATAGGNTAAATTTAATGACAACTTAATAAAGTTATTGAAGCAAACAGAGAAGCTGTAAACTTACCCACTGCTGTAATAGGTTTTCTGTTAGGAAGTAGCCCAAATGAATACTGAAATATACCTCTTCCAAATACATAAAGTGGAAATGCTCCGAATATTTCAATTGATTTCTCTTGAATATTCCGGAGAAGGGAGCCCTTGGGATTTTTCGGTACACTGTAAATATCTGATTCCCCAAAGCTATAGACAGGTACAAGAGGTGCTCTAGGAATTCAAAACAGAAGTTTAANACTGTAAATATCTGATTCCCCAAAGCTATAGACAGGTACAAGAGGTGCTCTAGGAATTCAAAACAGAAGTTTAACATGTTTGTCAATCAATATAGAACATTAGTTTATTTATTTGAATAATTGTAAAGGATATAAGTTTAAGCATTAAAGCTCAAAATTTAGTCAGTTTCAGAGATAATACACAAAAATACGTAAAATGTCTTTGAAAGTCTTAGTAATGGCAAGAAATATAGACAATGTACCCATTTTGTATTGCCACTTTGATAAATCCCTTCCGTTTTCTCAAATACAGCACATTAGTTCCTGGGGAAGNTTGATAAATCCCTTCCGTTTTCTCAAATACAGCACATTAGTTCCTGGGGAAGCTTCCAAGGCTGTAATAAATTATAATCTTAGTTAGACAGGTTTAAAACTGATGATTAGACTAAGATACCTTCTCTAGCACCACCAGGAATTATCACAACTCCATTTCCACCACTTCGTTTACTCAGCAAATAATTCATACTTTCCCTCGCCACTGAACATCCACCTGTACGGTTCGACAAAATTTATCAAGGTCCAACTCTTAGTAATTTGTTTATAATAATTTTACCAGAAAACAGAATAATTTCTCGAAACAGTGGTACGAGAAAGTTAAAGTTCAATGTGAGAAAACTCATTTTGATTCCAGGAAATAGGGAGCTCACATCTGTTCCTTCGCATCCAAAGTTACCATGAAGACCTTAAAGAAATATCATTAAATAATTGTACATTTTGATCATTCATTCAACCATTCAATCTTCATTCATTTTGAAATTATTTTTAGAAAAATTATTTCTCAACTGCACTGTATGCAATTACCAAAGCATTATTTTACGTAATACTTTAATACTTTACTGAGCAAAGAATTGTAGTGTCGTGATTCGTAGAGTAGCCTACAATATTCATATTGAGAGCTGAAATTGGCTGTATTATGTAACACACATGAGTGTCTTAAATTTCATATGAAAACAGGAGCTTTGTTTTGATATGTGAATACACATAATCGTCACAATACCACATAAATACCTCATTTAAATAATTGTTTTAGTATTTGTAGTTAGTGGAACGCCACCCTTGGAATTTCATTGTAATTAATAAGCCAATCGATCGGATCTTTATCGTAGATGATGAATCTGATTATCTAATTTTATTAAACTTCTGAAATAAAAGTTAATAGTAACAATAATTATTAAAATTTCAACACTATTAAAGCTAGATAGCATATGTTCCAAACAAAAAACTAAAATATACAATTTAGAAGCAACTGGTTAAAATGCAATATGGCAATCTGTTCATACAAAAGTATTCAGAAATGAATTAATTTGGGAAGCTTTTACAAGGATTAATTATGACAGATCCTTGCACACATCAACTATCCCAAATCGTTCCCATACTACTCTATGTCTAAAACCATTAGAACGCCTGTGCCAAGATTTTGTGGCTTCAGTAGCTATTCTTTAAGTTCAATTTAAATCTAGTAACATTAGATTGGCTCACATCCGCTTGGCTTCGGAACGCATAGCTCTGGAATAATAATATCAGCATATAGTGAACTTTATCAATGAAAGGTGTCAGTCCTTAGAAAACAATTTTAAACTAAAAGATATTGAAAATTACGAGACTTATGACTATAATTATACATAGTGTTGCCCCGAAGCGGAAAGAGTCGTGATTCGGCTTTGGCCGAATAATGGCTGCCCTTGATTCGGCTTGCCGAATCGTAGCCGAAGCTTTGGCCGAAGCATTTGCCGAATCACTTGTGCATGTGTATTACAATTTTTTTGAGTTTCTCCTTACATTTAGAAGTTGTAGATTTACTACGTCTACGTCATTGACTAAATCCTAATCTTAATATTTACCACTTTAGAAATTTCTAGAGGTGCTGCAAAGGGCATTTTTTTCCTTCGATCGAAGATCGAAAAGGACGCAAAAAACAAAATCGAAGATCGAAGGTTCAAAAGATTTGCATGTGGGGTGCCTATCGAATTGTAATAACAAGCGGAAGCCATTTTAACGTAACATTACGTTGTAAATTGAGAAATTAGTATTTTATTTCTAAATAACAAATAAAACTAAACGGAAAGTAGTTTTTAGTAAATTGTAACCAGTTCGTTTTAAGTGATGATGGAGAAAGGTAAGCATTTCTCCGTGTGCTGGATTTAGTTTAATTAAATTTTTAAACTAAGAACAACAAACGAGTGATATCATTTTATGAAATGAATGAAAACGTGTGTAAGTCGACAACACTCAAATTGAGAAATTTAACCTTCGAAACTTCGGTCGAAAACTTCGTCAATGATTGCAAAAAAAATTCGAAAATCGAAGCTTCGATATTTCGAAGCTTCGCAACACCTCTAGAAATTTCTATCGTTTTTTTGTTAAAATTCACACATGCGAGTAAATTAAATCAGCAGACACGAATCATGAATGAATCAGAAGAGGAAGTGGAGGTTATTTCAATGAAATAAATACGAATTTATAATAATTAATTCCGGAATAAATGAACTATTTCCACACATTATCTGCTTCGGCTTGTGATTCGGCGAATCCGCCGAAGCTGAAATAATCAACAGCCGAAGCAAAAGCTTCGGTAAAATTAAAAAATGGCCGATTCGGCAGCCGAAGCTTCGGCCTACCGAAGCTTCGGGGCAACACTAATTATATAGTATGACCAAAAATCTTAAGCTATACTCTTCCAATTTAGGCAAATAGATTTCATTCTAAATGTGAAGTGAAAGCATATAATATTATACAGGGAGACAATATAAGGGCCGCCTAGAGGTCTTCAATTAAGCGACTCTTATCTATGTCACTCACCGAACATCGGCAACAAAGATTAACAAATTATTTAATAAATACAAAAAATACAATTGTTTAACGAATCATTTGTTCAAAATGACCACCGTCCATGTCTATGCAATAATTATAAAAAGCGATCATAGGAAGCGCGTCTAACATTTTTTAACATTTGCGGATTCTCACTTACTGAACCAACAAACACTTCTATCCTTAGTTTTAGCTGCTCTGTGTTTGCTGGTCGAGGTGAATTAAAAACAATGCTTTTCAAGTAACCACAAAAAAGTAATCCAGTGGATTCAGACCAGGTGACCTCTCCGGCCATTCCACCGGACCTCTCCTACCGATCCACTTATTTGGCCAAATCGCGTGAAGAAGATTGCGGATTATGTTTGCTTAGTGAGCAGGTGCACCGTATTGTTGCCACCGTAAACTCGTAGACACCATTGACCAAAAATTATCATAGACTCGTAGACACCATTGACCAAAAATCGACATCAGACATTTGTTTTATTATTTGTGAAATAAGCCAAATTCTGTTGCCAATTTGTAGTAGGTGACATAGATAAGAGTCGCTTAATTGAGGATCTCTAAGCNAAATAAGCCAAATTCTGTTGCCAATTTGTAGTAGGTGACATAGATAAGAGTCGCTTAATTGAGGATCTCTAAGCGGCCCTTATATTGTCTCCCTGTATTATNGAGCAGGTGCACCGTATTGTTGCCACCGTAAACTCGTAGACACCATTGACCAAAAATTATCATAGACTCGTAGACACCATTGACCAAAAATCGACATCAGACATTTGTTTTATTATTTGTGAAATAAGCCAAATTCTGTTGCCAATTTGTAGTAGGTGACATAGATAAGAGTCGCTTAATTGAGGATCTCTAAGCAAATAAATTTTGGTTTGGATTAGGGCCAAAACATTATTCGATATATTTTGCCGACGCAAGAATAACTTCTCTAGCTTGCTCTACAAGCAATTAAGTAATAGTTTTTACTTTTAAACTTTTTACTTATAAATTCCACTAAGCATAATTTATCAGTAAAATCTAATGTTTGGCAATAGTCCCCTAATGTTGCGTTACACCCAGAGAGGAGCAAACTATCACGCATTTTTACGTCCGCAACCTGAACAATGTGTGTATTAGCAGGCTAGAACGCAATATAGGCTAGAAGTTTATACTGACAAAATTCACTAACATTAGGTAATTCATCCGGGGATAGAACATCAAAACTTTGTGAATGCATGCAAACTAATCATTCAATTCGTATTTAAGTTTTAAAGCTTGTTTAGTTTAGAAGATGTATTTGAAGAAGTATTTGCCGATTACATACGAATTTTCTAGATATCTTGGTCAATTTGATGTTGATATTGAGTGTAGAAATCGGGTGTTTTGCCCCCGGCAGACAATTTGTGGGATTTGAGCATAAAACTGAATCCCCACTACTGTACTCATAAATAAGACAGTAAACTCCTTACCTGGCAATGAATGACCAGGAAGGGGGAGATTGCTTGTGCTAATGGAAAGCACAGCTGAGTTTCGGAGTTGTATTGAGATTGAGAACAGGATTCCACAAATCGGCTCTGTAGCACAAATGGTAGTGCGTTGGATCCGGAAAACCCAAAACGTGGTATCATACCCCACCAGAGACCAAATTTTTGTGGCGGGTCAGCCCTGCCACAAATTGTATACTATGTATAAATAACTCTTTTTTCCCCCAAATGGTTCTACCCAAATAAATTTATATGTTCTTCATATAAGGTGTGAATTCGGCATATTTTAACTGAATGTTTCTTAATTCCTATTGGTTCAGTTGTTCATTTACATCCCAAACTCCTTATCTATGGGGGATGTCTAAAAAAATGGTTTCAAAGGTGAAATGATTAAACAGTTAGCATCCATTCGCAAATTTTTTAAATATTTGCATAAGTCTATCTTCAAAAATCGATGATTTCATGCTGCAACTTGAATAGTGCAACTTGACATTTTATAAATTTTTGTTCTTCCAATCATTCTTTGTTAAAACATTTATAGAGAATTTAGTTAAACATACCGTTACTGAAGTATCCATGTGGATGGAAACCAAAAAGATAGTTCTTCGAAGGATCCAAATCAACCGTTTTGACAAGACGAATTGGAAAATAGTTACAATACCAACGCCATATTGGCCATTTCCGAACAAATTCAGATCTGTAAATAATACATGTTCATTTATTACTCATTTATACAAAGGATACAAGATATAACTACCTTCTGCCACCTTCGCTACCAATGTTTCTGTCATAGAAAATCCATATGAAGTACAGTGCTGTTATATACCAGTAGTTTGTACAAAAAAGTATGTATAATGTAATCCCTGGTCCCAGAACCGAAAGACCCCATGTAAACAAATATACTACTGCTCCTAGCTGAATCAGCCAATCATAATCAACATATTACAATTTGCGTTACTTTTTATATTTCTTCCATGTGTTTCACTTACCGTCTCAAGTCGTCGAGACAATGGGATGCATAACGGAGCAAATTTTATAAATTTTTGAGAAAGAATGGACATAATAACAATTGAATATATTGTTTGAAGGAAGTTAATAGAAGGCTTACGCTAATCTATAACCCACCTGTCGGATTCTGTTTTAGACGAACTTTGTGTCATTATACAGTAACAAAAATTATAGACTGAAAAACTAATTCGCTACGAAAATTAAAACTTTTAAGTTTTTTGTTGATTTCTACTTCAACCATTGATAACAAATTATAAATCTTTACATAAGTGTGATTATTCCATCCTCAACTAACAAAACATCTGATTGGTAATGAATGACATGGAAACAACCTTTATAAAACTAATAAGCCACTAATGCACAAACCTGGTGCTATTTTGAATTTTAAGAGTTTATTGCTCACATTCGTTTATCTAATTTACCAACAACATGTTGAGTATATCTTATTCAAGATAAGTAACTTCTCTATATTACACTTTATTAAAAGTCGTTGTACTACTGTTTTATTTGCCGTATCTGTCTGTGGACAAGAAATGCTGATGCGACTTATTCTTAATTAAGATAACTGATAATTCTAAATCAATACAAATATACACAATAGAGGTTTATAGTATATTTGGTGTTTCTGCGAGTCTCGGCGACAGATGTTTCCTTAGCATACGAAATTTTCATGTTCAGTTTGGTTCAAGTAATGGTAACAGGATTTCCCAATAATTAACAAACTGGTTAAATTTCGTGTTTTCTAGCAATAGAGAACAAGTGCTGGAACTAAAACAGGTTATTATCACAGCGAGATAATTGATTTATGCAGCAATAATCTGACTATTACCACATTTAACATCTCGAGTGTTGTTCTTATTATGCTATATAATATTATACTAAATGAAGCAAAAGTAAAAAGTTTATGGTATTTTATATACTTACTATTAATTTATTTTTATATTCATCTATCCAAACCAACGACTTTCCCAGACTGCTCATTATTTAAAGTCGACTTGTTTTAAAGAAGGGNTTGTTCTTATTATGCTATATAATATTATACTAAATGAAGCAAAAGTAAAAAGTTTATGGTATTTTATATACTTACAATTAATTTATTTTTATATTCATCTATCCAAACCAACGACTTTCCCAGACTGCTCATTATTTAAAGTCGACTTGTTTTAAAGAAGGTGTTTTATATTTTTATAAAATTTTTGTTTTAGGAATTGAGATTTTGATTTTAATTGTTTGAGAGGTTCATACCGCTGGAGTTTACCGCATCTGCTTCACGAAAGCGGAAATCAAACCTCAGTACTACAATTAAATTTTTTAGGTCAAACAAAATATAACTTCCTAAAATCTCAAATATAGGTATTAAAGTTTTCAAAATTCGCGTATTACGCCCTAAGAATAAATTTGATTTATTCTTAGGGCGTAAGAACAACATTTTGAATTCCCATTTGAGCTGTAGTGACTTGACCTACCTTTTGTACCCGAGAGGCTGGAAAGACAAGTCGAATAAAGCCAAATAACCAACCTAGGGTGGAGCAACGACACATTGTGTAGTTCTGCCTACGCAGTGTGCTATGGTTATCGATCTTGGATCGGTGCCATTGTTTGAGGTAGACTAACAATCTATCACTGGTATAACATATGCGTATGTTGGTATCTCAATCCNATCTTGGATCGGTGCCATTGTTTGAGGTAGACTAACAATCTATCACTGGTATAACATATGCGTATGTTGGTATCTGAATCCTTAAAGATATGGATTCAAAAACATTGTGAAGTGATATTGCTGCATCCATCCACATAACCTGTGTGGTTTTAGGTAACTGGTTATCGCTCAAAACAAATCCAACACCGGTTTCGTAAATTGGCCCGGTGGCTTGCGGAATATATCTTTTAGAGTCAATCAATACAAAATCTTGAGATAGGTTAAAAATTTGGATTCAAAAACATTGTGAAGTGTTATTGCTGCATGCAACCACATAACCTGTGTGGTTTTAGGTAACTGGTTATCGCTCAAAAGAAATCCCACACGGGTTTCTTGAATTGGCCCGGTGACTTACTGAATATATCTTTTAGAGTCAGTCAATACAAAATCTTGAGATAGGCTAAAAATTTGGAATCAAAAACATAGTGAAGTGTTATTGCTGCATTCATCCACATAACTTGTGTGGTTTTAGGTAACTGGTAATCGCTCAAAAGAAATCCCACACAGGTTTCGTGAATTGGCCCGGTGACTTACTGAATATATCTTTTAGAGTCAGTCAATACAAAATCTTGAGATAGGCTAAAAATTTGGATTCAAAAACATAGTGAAGTGTTATTGCTGCATTCATCCACATAACTTGTGTGGTTTTAGGTAACTGGTATGCGCTCAAAAGACATCCCACACAGGTTTCGTGAATTGGCCCGGTGACTTACTGAATATATCTTTTTCAATTCAATTAATAGGGTTTTATTGGACAAAAGTCAGAGACTATATCCCCCGTTAGTGTAAGAGAAATTTTACATTTTCATTTACATAAGTGTGATTCAGATTAATTAGTATTTAGGAGTAATTTTATAGACATATCAGATTAGACTCATTAATAACAAAATATGATGGTTTGAGCAATTTAGCTGTAGACTAATAGATTAATTTTTTTTTTTTTTTTTTTNTTTTTTTTTTTTTTTTTTTTTTTTTTTTTAGATTGTTAGATAGATCATTATAAATTGTTCCTAATTAAGATTGAATGGTTAAAATTAATTAATTAAAATGGTGGAATAAGAGTGATGTAAGTGTAAATTATTATAAAAATTATACTTTAAATTACTAGACTAGTAGATTAACTTTTAAATTATAAGGGAGTGCTTTAATTGTTAACATTAAAAATTGAATGGTTAAAATTATTTAAACTGGTGTTATAAGACAGGTTGTTTGGTTAAAATTATATAGTATTAAGATGAATTGTTCAAAATTGAAATTGAATGGTTAAAATTATTTAAGCACTTTAAGTAGGTCTTCAGCAAGCCTCCCACTATCTTCATAATTAGGAGTCTGGACTAATGCTATGCAAAGATGCCGATAAGGTTTTTTCAGCAGAGCAACATGAATGTCAATAGCTCACGCCTTTCATGTGAAGTAGGTACAGTATGCGTAGTAGGAAAATCACGCTAGCAGACGCCTGAAAAGAGTGACCTAGTTCGAGGCAGCAGAAATTTCGAAAAAAAAGTGCTGGATTTCCAGATGAATTCCATGCCATGTTGATTGGACGGAAGTCAACAAGTCAAATAAACCTCCAAAAGTAGACCCAAATCGTTACAATACATTTATAATGAAACGTAACAACGGGAGAGTCACACGTATACTAAAGCACTTCACCAAAGTAGTGTTGTTCGCGATTTTCTACGTGTTGCTGCATAATTTTATGCTCTTGTTTAACNTGAAAAGAGTGACCTAGTTCGAGGCAGCAGAAATTTCGAAAAAAAAGTGCTGGATTTCCAGATGAATTCCATGCCATGTTGATTGGACGGAAGTCAACAAGTCAAATAAACCTCCAAAAGTAGACCCAAATCGTTACAATACATTTATAATGAAACGTAACAACGGGAGAGTCACACGTATACTAAACCACTTCACCAAAGTAGTGTTAATCCATAAACTTAATGTCTGTCTCAAAATTGAGCGTACTTGTGAATATCCAAAACAACACTTTCAAATCTGCAGCATACGAAGGTTAGAAAACTTAAAAAACCATTCTGAGAGGAATATTATTCATCCGTCTTNATCCATAAACTTAATGTCTGTCTCAAAATTGAGCGTACTTGTGAATATCCAAAACAACACTTTCAAATCTGCAGCATACGAAGGTTAGAAAACTTAGAAAACCATTCTGAGAGGAATATTCATCCGTCTTCGTATTCGCTGCAGAGTTCATTGTCCTCAGAGAAATTCAAATATTTAATTAAGAATTACATTCACAATAAATATTTCAATATTTATTGTGAATTAGATACATAATTAGTCATATATATTCAANGATATATAATTAGTCATATATATTCATATAAATTTAATATTTATATATAAATATATAAATATAAATATATAAAATATATAAATATATAGATATATTGTGAAATAAATATATAAATATTCCAAAATTACATTCACAATAAATATTTTAATTAAATATTCCAATAAGCCCAATTCAAATATTTAATTAAAAATTAATTCACAAAAATCCGAGGTTTTAGTTCGGTGTGGTAAAATAAAATAGAAATTTGGATATTCACAAGTACGCTCAATTTTGAGACAGACATTAGTAACTAGAATATAAAGTAAACATTTTTTTCTCTAATAAATCAAAAAATTTAACAATAAATCAAGTTTTTTTTCTAATAAGGTTATAAATAAAATCATTTAATTCNAAAATAGAAATTTGGATATTCACAAGTACGCTCAATTTTGAGACAGACATTAGTAACTAGAATATAAAGTAAACATTTTTTTTCTAATAAATCAAAAAATTTAACAATAAATCAAGTTTTTTTTCTAATAAGGTTATAAATAAAATCATTTAATTCATGGATCATTTTGGTTGCATTTGTGGTTCATCGCAATTCAGTAATTGCCTTAGTTAGGAAGGACTACCATATAACTGTCGTTGGCACCAATTATATTAATGATACGTCAGCTTTCAAGTAGCGAGATAGACGGACGTGTGTGTGCAGAATGCACACCCATGTTCATGGGTAAGAAATAAGTGCTCTAATACGGGTTATAAAAATGAGATTGATTCTCATAGATGTCAACTTATAATTTATAATTTGAGTAGCTAACGATGTTATGCTTTCGACACAGAAGTATCTATTATGCTAGGTAGTAACATCATTTACATGTCCAACAAAATTAATGATATATACTGTTGTCACGCTACTTATTCAAAATTAATGTTTACCCTGGCATTGTGAAATTAAATTATCGGAAACATCTAAACTGGTAGACTTGAAATAAATTTGTGGTCTGTACTAATTAAAGTGGTAAGGTTGAATNGTATCGGAAACATCTAAACTGGTAGACTTGAAATAAATTTGTGGTCTGTACTAATTAAAGTGGTAAGGTTGAATTAAATTAATCATGTTTGTCAAATTTGGCAGTTATGAACAAAATATGAGAAGTAGATATATTTTCATAAAGTATTATAAATGTGATATTTAGTCATATTAGGATGTTTTAAAACTTTGTATGACCCACATACATTGACATATGTCAATAGCTCTCGTGTCAAATGCTTATATTAGAATTTCATGCTCTCGGAGCATTAATACTAATCTCAACTTCAACGTTNTAGCTCTCGTGTCAAATGCTTATATTAGAATTTCATGCTCTCGGAGCATTAATACTAATCTCAACTTCAACGTTGAATAATTTAGTGTAAGTGAGGTGATGGAATTTATAAATGGTAAATAGAGTATGAAAAATGTTACGTCGTTTNTTGAATAATTTAGTGTAAGTGAGGTGATGGAATTTATAAATGGTAAATAGAGTATGAAAAATGTTACGTCGTTTCACATTGATGTTTCAACTACCCTCTTTATTTATAGTTCAGAATTAGACTAGTCAACAACAGTATTTAGAGATAATTATTATACAGTGCATCATTTTGCTAGGTGTAATCAGTAAAATAATGTATAATATACAGTTTGTATCTGTTCGAATTGTGAGTTGTATTATTTTGATAGGTTCTAACAGAATTTTGGCGGAAAAATTCAAAACATCAAATTCTGAAAGCAGTAGTGTTGAGCCATCACAACGAGAACATCTGACCACCTTACCCATTGATGATTATCAAGATATTAACTCCAATAGTAGAAAATCTGAAATATTGGATCAATTACTAGACCACACTTACGATTCAAAGGTAGACGATAACTTTCAAAATCGTATTCTATTGTTTTAAATTTAAGTCGTATATATGTGAAAAAAATGTGGGAAATTTAGTTAAAAAATTTGAAAATAGGCCATTGCATTGTGAAGTTTGTCATTTGGTTAGTTAAAACAATATTTTTATTTTTTATGTTGGTGAAAGACAATAAGTAAAATAAACCTTTAAAAAAACCTTTTTCTTTACTATCTACTTCGAAAGTACAATCCTAAAGACAATTTATGAGAAATAGGGTCTATTTCAAATGTAACCTAAGTTATGGTGAAGTTAGACCAAAAACTTTTGCTTCAAAATCGTGAAANGACCAAAAACTTTTGCTTCAAAATCGTGAAACTTTTGCTTCAGAAAGACTATGAGAAAATTTAAATTTTTGTATTTAAGTTCAATTCCATCAAACTAGTTCATACTGGAACCACAAATTTTGTACCCAGAATAAAGGATTTTTTTTAGAAAATGTGTTGAACAATACAATTTAAATATTTAATATAATAAATTCATATAATTGTTAGTGTACAATGTTTGGTCAACCTTGCCCAAGTACATTAGACTTTTGAGGTCTAATCTTTCACTCAGTCAGATTTCTGAGGTTTAATTTCAAGTTACTTAAGACTGCAACGTATCAAATATATAAAAAATATTGCTTTTTTAAAATAACTTTTCATCAGTACTTTGTCTGTTTTTGGCAAGTATTTAAGTAAGCATTTATTCAAGCTATTATTTTTAAATATTTGTTCGCCTTGTGATCTTCTCATTTAAGCCCGTTGTATATTATCCTTGCTCTTTTCGTTGTCTGGGGCATGTTTATTTTATATTGTTTGTTGTCGCTCTATTTTATAAGGTCGGACAATTTCAGTACTTGGCGTGAAAAATATTAGGCGAAAATTTGAGCGCGTTTGTTTTGTAATATTTTTATTCCTTATGGCAACATCCAATAGAGTCGTTTCACAGCCTCCAATATTTCCCCTAAACATATCCCATGCCAAAGACAGAATTTGTCCGACCCTATGAAACGTGGCGACAACAAAGTGTTCTCCATGGACCCTGGTCTGGAAAAAGTGCCCTATTATTAGTCAATTTTGGTTTAAAATATAATTTCTGATAGTAACATTATTGAAATTGTTAGTAAATTACCTATTGATACTGCACTTTCACCAGACAATAGGCAGAGAAAGCAAAGTATACAACAGCGCTAGGCACAATAGATTTAAGAATTCAAAATTTCTTTAAGAAATATTTTATTATTTCACTAAATGCGAAACAAAAGTTTAGTGTGTAATGAGTGGATTAATACACGAACTGTATTTTTTAGATACGACCACAAGGCACAAATGGTTTTGGTCCTGTTAAGATCGATGTCAACCTTCTTCTAAGGAGTATTGAGACAGTTGATGATGTTCGCATGGAGTATACAGTTCAATTAATTTTTCGTCAACATTGGATCGACCCACGACTCAAATACTTTCATCTTGAACCAAATGTTGAATATTTACAACTAGTCGTACCCAGTCGCATATGGATGCCAGATATGTACTTTATCAATGAAAAAAAAGGAATTCTTCATGAATTAATTACACCGAATATATTTACGCGAATTTATCCAAATGGGGCTGTTTTGCAAAGTTATAGAATCACACTACTTTTGGCTTGTCCAATGAATTTAAGAACATATCCTTTGGATAAGCAATCTTGTCCAATTCAGATATCAAGTTATGGATATACCACCCAAGATATTGATGTTCATTGGAAGGAGGTAGACCCAGTACAGTATCAAATTTTTATGTTATCACGATTTAAAATTGAGTCTTACACACCAATTTCCTGCACGAGTGTAACAGTTTCTGGGAATTTCAGTTGTATAGAACTAGACATACTTTTAGCAAGAAATTTTGGTTTCTATTTTATTCAAATTTATATTCCTTGTACAATGTTAGTTATAATTTCATGGGTATCATTTTGGTTGGAACCAACTGCTGTTGAAGCTCGTGTATCACTTGGTGTTACAACAATTTTGACAATTGTAACTCAAACATATGGTATCAATCAAAGCGTCCCACCAGCGTCATATGTGAAAGCGCTTGATATTTGGACAGCACTTTGTCAAATTCTTGTATTTGGTGTATTACTACAATTTGCACTTGTCAATTATACAGCAAGGTTGACATCGGGTGAACAAATTAATGGATTTGAACTATTTCATCGTGTTGGAGAAAATGGAGAGGATGGGGATGATGCGAAAGATATTAAAATGGAATATTTGACTAAACAAAAATGTCTTTTTAGAGCAAAGAGAATTGATAAAATTTCAAGAATTGCATTTCCAACAGTTTTTCTTATGTTTAATATTACTTATTGGACTTCATATGGTATAATTCTATAAATTCTGTTAGACTATTGTTATGTAAATTTAAAAAAAGCAATCCCGTTGTTAGATAACAAATGCAAATGTCAACTTTGCAAAGTACACTTTCATTGTATTGACAAATCACATTCATGGTATATTGCTTAGTTTAAAAAATTTGGAACATGAATAACCGTAGTTTGGTTTTCAGTTTTAAAAGACATAGTATTCTACCTTGAGGTTTAGCTTTAAACTTATTTGCAAGCACTATGACTCAATCACTCATCTAAGAAGTTGAAATACTTACATTTTTTTCCATTTATTGTTCCTACAAAACTTTCGTCAAATATTTAGGAAATGCCTGTAAATATGAACCTGTACCAATTACTGGTTCAACACAATTAGTATAACTATTATGATGGATGGGTTTAGGTAGCGGTTGTAAAATTTACTTAAAACGGAATGTCTCAGGCAGTTTCAAAGATTTTTTAAATTTATCTCAATGTTTTAGTTAGGTTGACTCATGTAACTTGTACAGTACGTTCCATGATGTTTTCTGCAAACATTGCTTTATTTGCTATAATCTGAACAAATTGAGAGTAACAGATAGATGGTTACCAATAATAACTGGAAACATAATGTACACTAGTTGAATAAGACATATGATTATTTTATTGTCATAATTCACATTTAAATTGTACAACCATCATCACACAAACCAATAAAGATAAATTTTTAATTCAAGCGTCTGTAATTCGTAAATTTCAAATTTAAAACAATGAAATAGAATATTATTTCAAGTTAAGTTTGAATTTACTTTTAAATGTAAAAAGGAAATTTTATGTCTGATCTCAAGTTTCAAGATAAACTGATGCTCAACCACAAGGAAAAATTTTAATCACATGGTTCAAACCAGAGGACCAAACTCATGGCATTGTACTCAGACCGTTGATTTCAACCGAAATAATTACTCAATTATACCATTTTCCGCGTTGTGGAAACATGTGAAAATTATTTGGTAGATGGCTATGCCCCGAGAATTGGTACAAAAGGTGGACCAGTCGAATTTATTTAAGATACACATGCTGAGCGTTTGGAAACATATTTTCATAAAGTCTTGATTCATCAAGCATGAACATTAAATACAGGGACATCACGAAACGTTTTCTGTCCTCCTATTTAAATTTCTGAATTTGATTTATTCTTTTTTAGAGGACGAAGTAAAGCAAATTTTGGCACTATGCGGTCACCGACAGTTACGCGATTTGTCCTCTAGATGACTGAAGAGTAGTTCTTCCTCAAGAACGTCATTTTTGTGAAGTTGATGTGGATTCAATTTTTCCACTTATTTTAAAAGTGTGGCTTTTGAGACAATAGCTGTTGCCAACAAGTACCACCATTTAATGGGTATATTAACTATTCCTTCGTTTTGTATTTATTTAATATAAAGTTAACTAACATGTACAATGTCGTGCTCACGAACTTAAAATACCGCTAAATGAATATCGAAATACCGGGAACCGAAATTTAAATCTAAAAAATTAACCAATTTGAAATGCATGATGCATTTGTACAATTCATCCAACAAATGGGAAGGTTTTCTTTACCGCTAAGTCAATACCGAAATACCGGTAGTAGCAACTTCAGAGTCGAGATAGATAAATTTAAAACCCTTGATTTATTGGGCATATTGCACAACAAATTCAAAACAAATTTTATAGTATCTTTCTTAATTTACTACCACTACACCGATATCGAGTTACCGGGAATCAAAGCAAAAAATTTCGAAATTGGCAAGCTTTCTGTTGGAGACGAAGTGAAACACATTAACTAGCGAATTTGTACCATCCTTTCTTAAATTTTCTACCGCAACATATATATCCAATCTCCAGCATCAGAAAATNACTAGCGAATTTGTACCATCCTTTCTTAAATTTTCTACCGCAACATATATATCCAATCTCCAGCATCAGAAAATTTAAAATACCACAATTGAATTACTGCACATTTATACACAATAATCAATTGGCAGTAAGCCAAATGAGATTTACTGGAAATAATTTTGATAAAAAGAATGAATACAAACTTTGTTTGTAGGTACTGACAAAGATATTTGCGATTTGAAATTCGTATTATGAGATTTTAATTTCATATCATGACAATGCGATATTGATGTAGCGGTAATAAATTTGGTTAAAAATTGAATTGTGTCCAACATGCACCAGTGCATGCACAATTTAATTTATTTAGGGTTTCTTGCTTTTCCTCTCGGTATTTCGATATTGACCTAGCGGTAATGAATTCAACAACACTTAATAGTTGTTGGCCAATGTGTCTCGTCAAACACTCGTGGTTTTCGATTTGTCAATTATGTAGTTTTTTATCATTTACTACGGTAACTCGGTATTGATGTAGCGGTAATGAATTCAAGAAAAACAATTGATAAACGAGATGGCATCGCGGCTACGTAATCGGTTATTATAAATATTTGAATCTTTGGACTTTTAATTTTCAGTTTTCGGTAACACAATATTGATGTAGCGGTATTTTAAGCTTGAATAAAAAATTCTGAATTAGTTGTAATTTTACTATTTGCTGATTTACAGAAAAACATTGAACACAGAAATTCACTTCGGTAAATGCAATTTTTTTTAGCATAGAGTTGGCAACATGGTTCTGATTTTCTTACTATTCTTAACTTTTTTATATACGTATTTCTATATGATGTCGCTGAATACGAATCCTGTGCTTGCTTTTGGCGTACTCTACGCGAACACTAGTTTCACCACATACAAACAGATTGATTCGTATTCAGCGACATCATGTTGAAAATCGACAACGAAATGTATCAATTCCCCATAAGCTGTAATAGTAAAGTGNTGCTTGCTTTTGGCGTACTCTACGCGAACACTAGTTTCACCACATACAAACAGATTTATTCGTATTCAGCGACATCATGTGGAAAATCGACAACGAAATGTATCAATTCCCCATAAGCTGTAATAGTAAAGTGAATTTTCTATCCTGAAATACTCACTTTTCAAAATTATTTCTGAGGTAATTTACAAGTCTTTTTAAATTTTGAAATTGACAATCGAATCAGGATGACTTGATCTTGCTGTCAATTTCAATTTTTCTGAAATAAAGAATATTGATTCTTTTGTGTTTGCCGTTCTTGACGAAGAACTACTCATTGGTGAATATATTTGATAGATGTTTGCTTCCGGACTTTCGACTCCGTTAAATGTGTACATTTACTTTTTTATGCAGACGCTCTAGTTCTCATTGCTCAGTTAAGAGGACTCATTCAACAGAGGATAAATCTCACTGTTAGCTTGTTTTACTTACGAGGCCTCCAGGTCAATTTTTCTAAAACAAAACTTGTACTAAAGTACTTGTGATACNTATTGATTCTTTTGTGTTTGCCGTTCTTGACGAAGAACTACTCATTGGTGAATATATTTGATAGATGTTTGCTTGCGGACTTTCGACTCCGTTAAATGTGTACATTTACTTTTTATGCAGACGCTCTAGTTCTCATTGCTCAGTTAAAAGGACTCATTCAACAGAGGATAAATCTCACTGCTAGCTTGTTTTACTTACGAGGCCTCCAGGTCAATTTTTCTAAAACAAAACTTGTACTAAAGTACTTGTGATACNCTAGCTTGTTTTACTTACGAGGCCTCCAGGTCAATTTTTCTAAAACAAAACTTGTACTAAAGTACTTGTGATACGGCGTTCTGAAAGGGTGAGAAAAGAAGACAAGTTCTCCTGGAGGGGCAACCCTGTACAGACTACGAAATCTTATATATACCTTGGTTTAATTTTCCAATCCAATGGGTCGTTCAATCTCCACTCTACATCTGCTATTGGGAAAGTTATTGCAGCGCAAGGCACTGCATTTCACACACTAGGCAGGATGAAAACCCTCGACTTGCAAAGCTCAAAATTTCTTTTAAATTCCATTGTCAGATCAAATACCTTGTATGCCTAAGGGGTATGGGGATCACTACACACAAATGAAATAGAAAGGTTCAACAGCAATACTTGAGAGACTCCTTCACCTTCCTTTCAGTACCCCTAGATATTTCGTTCGTTTAGAGACAGACTGCGTTCGTAATAAGTAAATGTAATAAGTAAAGATATTTCTGATAAACTGATTTATGATGCTATCTCATTGACTAAGCCTAAAACAGCATTTTGTTTTAATGAGATTCTTCCTATTTTCATTAAGAAAGCGGCACCTCATTTATTAGTTCCACTAAAAATGCTTTTTAGATTAAATTTCGAAAAAAATATTTTCCCAACGGTTTGGAAAACTGGATTTTTTATTCCTTTATATAAAAAAGACTGTAAAATTAGTAACATATCGAGTTACCGTCCTATTACCAATACTTCTTTCATCAGCAAAGTGTACGAAAGGATTATTAAGTTGAAACTTTCTACTTTTCTTGAATCAAATAATCTTTTGATTACAAATCAACATAGTTTTCGGAGAGGCAGGTCATGTGATACAGCCCTAAAATCTTTAACCACTTTTATTTTTTCAAATATTGACAATCCAAAAGGGAAAGTACAGGTTGTATTTGTAGATTTTAAGAGAGCCTTTGACTCAGTAAATCATGAGTTACTATTTTTAAGTTTGGTTCAGGATNTTGTATTTGTAGATTTTAAGAGAGCCTTTGACTCAGTAAATCATGAGTTACTATTTTTAAGTTTGGTTCAGGATTTCGAAATTGATTCAAATATTGTTAAGTTGTTAAAGAGTTATTTAAGTGACAGGTACATCAAAATAAGATTTAATGATAAGACGTCAGAGTCGTCTAAGGTTNAACATCAAAATAAGATTTAATGATAAGACGTCAGAGTCGTCTAAGGTTCATAATGGTGTACCACAGGGTTCCATTCTTGGTCATTTACTATTCTTTCTGTGTATCAATAATTTAAATAAGATCTTCAACTCAGACGATATTCAATTTATACTATATGCGGCTGATCTTGCAATCTTTACTTTTAATAAAGATCTTTCCAAAAGTATGGAAATTATTACAAATGTTCTTTAAAATCTTGATAATTGGTGCTTGAAGACAGAGATGCACATGAATTATGACAAAACCGAATTTATGCTATTTAGTAAATCGCATGATAATTCAACATTCATTGATATTTCAGAAATTAAATTTAATGATAAATGGATTAGAATGACAAATTCATTTAAATAATTGGGAGTGTTATTAGATCCAGCTCTTGATTTCGATTTACACTTTGCTAATATCNTGACAAATTCATTTAAATAATTGGGAGTGTTATTAGATCCAGCTCTTGATTTCGATTTACACTTTGCTAATATCAGTAAAAATACTTCTATTTCTTGCGCAAAATTGAATAGATTAAAACGGTCCTTTAATAAACAAATTTTTGTTATTCTATTAAATGCATTTGTCTTTTCACATATTGATTTTTGTATTGTTGTATGGGCTGTTCAGCCTGTCAGTAAATTAAAAATCATTCAAAATAAAATTAGTAGACTTTTAATAGGTTTCTTTTTCCCTACTCTTGCAAAATCTAGAAAGAAGATATTTTGTTCGCGCATCATTTTTAACTCATCTCTTAATCATGAAAATTTTCTGGATATAAATGAGTCGGTCTTGTTTGATATTTATGAAAGTTGCAATTTGCACTCTGTTTTAGAAAGATCTCAATTTTACACTCTGATCCAAACCTATGAATTATTAAATTTTTAAGACTACATTGAAAATCTATGGATTCATTTAATTCCGAAGGTTTCTACTAGAGCTACTATATGGGAAGGATCTCTTAAACATCTGGTACACAAATCAGAAACTTTTAAGAGATCATTTTTTTATAGAGCAATTCAAGTATGGAACACTTTTGTAATTCATAACAGAGGTATACCATTATCCTTTAGCCTATTTAAAGAGAAAGCGGCAAAATATGTTATGATTGATCGAATGAACCAATACCACTATAATTAACTGAATTGACTTTGGAATTTTGAGTTTTTGGATTTTGTGAAATTTGATATAAAACTTAAAGTATTGTAGTTAGTTTATTGGTTGAACTGCAATATTCCCTTCCTGTATTACTATGTATGAAAAAGCTAAGTACTACGTAATTTACATCTAAGTTGATAATTAATATTTGTTTCAACTATAAAGTCATGACTTCGACTATAAACAACTAATACTAATTTTTAACTCTTTTAGATTTAGTCCNTTGTTTCAACTATAAAGTCATGACTTCGACTATAAACAACTAATACTAATTTTTAACTCTTTTAGATTTAGTCCCGTGTGGGGATGTCTAAGTATATTAACATTTTTGTAACTAAAATGATTCTTTTGACACCTAAATAAATTACGTTCAATTCAATTTAATTCAATTACATAATTTAAAATGTATAACAAGGTTTTATACTTCAAATTGAAACATTACCCACTTTTAAAGTTTCAGAAACGGTAAAATTGAAAAAGAAAAACAAATTTTTTAACCAATAAAAAGTTGTTTTTTTCTTTTGAAAATAACTTAAAAAATTCATTAACCTTTACCCGAAAACTTCTAACATCGGATTAATTAACTTTTGCATAGAGACTTTTACCTTTAATCCTCTGATTAGTTAGACAATCGGTAGAAAGCAACAAACAGCCGTAGCAAAAAAAATGATTTTAAGAGGTAAAGCAAAGCTGACAATACACACAAAACCGAGGAAGCATTGAATAAAATACAAACCTGATGAAGGCCAAAACTAAGCAATGAAGAAATGTGAGCATACACGAAAAAAAATATAAGTTAGGAAGTAAATTAAAATGACAGAAGGTCAAGCAAGTGGATAAAACGAAAGAAAGAGAAAACCTAGAAAGTAAGGTGAAACAGTAGAAGTATTGAATGGAAGGCAAAAGTTGTGGCTGGAATGCTTGCAAGTTGAAAAACAATATAGTCAAAGCCAATGTAACCTAGAAAAGGAGCAATTTTGTAAGAATTAGTGGAAGATTTTCAAAATGTGAAAATTTAGGTAGAAAAATGGACAAAGATGTTGAAATTTCCACCAACANAAGGAGCAATTTTGTAAGAATTAGTGGAAGATTTTCAAAATGTGAAAATTTAGGTAGAAAAATGAACAAAGATGTTGAAATTTCCACCAACATTTTGATAATTCAGATTCTACAGTGCGTTCAAATAAGAAGGCGAAANAACAAAGATGTTGAAATTTCCACCAACATTTTGATAATTCAGATTCTACAGTGCGTTCAAATAAGAAGGCGAAATTTTTGAAAAATGATCTTGCGGAAAATTAAAAATTGAGTATATGTCAAAATTTTACATACATTATGAACTGCTCAAGTTCCTGAAAATCGTTTCTACCAAAGTTTTGTTAACTCTTCTTAACTTAAAAAGTGTCACAAGACTCTAATTTGTGGGATTTTTAAAAACGCTAGTGCCGAATTTTCGCCTTCTTATTCTAACACACTGTATATGTAAAGCTGAGTTAAGAAACCTTGGAGATTTTATATGTATAACTGTATTAAGAAAACTTTTGAGAAATTAAGTTAATTAAATTAATAGAATTTGATTTCTTATAAAAAAAAACAATCTTTGCGTGTGATGCAGTCTGATATATTTTCCTTAAACCATATTATTATATACTTCTTAATGATTTCCTTGGCCTTTTATATTGCAATAAAGCTTGCGGAATTGATTAGGACTATTTTAATTAAAGGTATGTTTATTTTAAATATTTACATCAGATCTGTTATTTTCTGGAAGAAGTTGCGTGTCGAATTGAGGAAAACCCAAAGTGTGGGAAGGATCCTGTATCGCACAGGTGGTTACAGGTGAGGAGACTCGTACTCTCATAGCCAAACGAGGCTTTGATCCCCAGAGACAATGTCAAGTATGAGTTAAAATATCTTCTCTGAAATAAATAAGCCCATAGTACAGTGTAGAAATACTCCGGCTACTCTACTTTTTGTCTCAGAAATAAGGTCATATTTCAAAATATCATCAAAAGTTATAAAATTTTTGAAAATTGAAATTATTGGATAACTTTATCCTTACTGATATAACGTACGTAAAAGTATTGAAGTTTGGAAAAATATAAGGCTCTTCCGCATGACTTAAATTCGCTTCGAAGAGGGGACGAAGCTCTTGGCGTGGAAGCCAATTTATGTCAATCGTATTTTCGAACTTTCCTTTTGAAAATATCCCTTCCCACCCATTGCAAACATCGGACCTGCTTGGGAATTGATTATAAACACTGATTGGTGGGTAAACCCACGGATCCATAGGACATCAATTATGAGGATGAGGATGGTACCCTCTGTTGAGTTTCCAGAGATTTATTTTGTATATTTCTTTTAGGGTTATGAATGAATACTTATCACTAATATTTATTTTTTCGAGATACGTGGAGGATTTGCATAGTTTTTTTACTCGAACTGTTGATTCTGTCTCGAAACACTACTTTTCAACCTATTACGTCATCGAGCCTTGGTTGACAAGTGAAAAGAAATTGATACTAAAGACTGGGCCAACTCGCTCAGTTGACTATATAGCTTAAATTATTAATATTGGAAGAAATTAAAGCTCTAATGTATGTCAAACATTTTTAACATGTGGTACCGAGAAAGAATGTTACGAAATTTTGCAATGTCAATCCCACCGCACACAAAGTGTCGTTAATGCAACTTTATGAACCCTAGTTGGAAAANGGTTGACAAGTGAAAAGAAATTGATACTAAAGACTGGGCCAACTCGCTCAGTTGACTATATAGCTTAAATTATTGCAATATTGGAAGAAATTAAAGCTCTAATGTATGTCAAACATTTTTAACATGTGGTACCGAGAAAGAATGTTGCGAAATTTTGCAATGTCAATCCCACCGCACACAAAGTGTCGTTAATGCAACTTTATGAACCCTAGTTGGAAAANGGTTGACAAGTGAAAAGAAATTGATACTAAAGACTGGGCCAACTCGCTCAGTTGACTATATAGCTTAAATTATTAATATTGGAAGAAATTAAAGCTCTAATGTATGTCAAACATTTTTAACATGTGGTACCGAGAAAGAATGTTACGAAATTTTGCAATGTCAATCCCACCGCACACAAAGTGTCGTTAATGCAACTTTATGAACCCTAGTTGGAAAACTATACAGTATATTGATTCTGTATCGACAAATGTATTACGTGACTTTTTGAATCNCATGACTTTTTGAATCATTAAGTAAAAATTCAAGGAATTTCATAGAAGATCAAATTACACTTATTCGGTCATTTTTTTTCCAATTCTTCTATATTAAATTCCACCCTCCGCCCTACTACTATTTAATTAGACTAGATTACTGTTCATAATAAAATCTAGTTACCAGTGATGGTCGGATACCAAAGCCTAAAGATTTGACAAGGAATCTGTGATCTAAAAATGTGGTATTTGATATTACTATATTCTCTCGTATATGATATGTCCTGTACAAAGAATCTAAAACCCAGAAATTAATCTGCGATTTTTACATAAATTGCTACTAATAAACACCGGCATGGCAAGATGATCCTGACAAATTGAGATGCTCCTGACAACAAATTTATTTGAATGTGAGAACGAAAATTTATACAAATATTTGGTAAATTTTGGATTAATCCGTTTACACAGTGAGAAATATCTTTCTTAAATGAATCAAGTTTGTAAATTTAAAATTTAACTTTTTTTTTGCTGGATTATTGTGGAAAGTATTGGTAACTCTTCAATCTACTGTAGAAACGTTGCTTAGATGTAATTCCTCATATCCTTTGTTTCCGGGGGCACCGTTTTCAAACAACGAACACAAAAAGTTCACAAAATAGATTAATGTTTCTCTTTTATTTTTCTATTTGGTTTAATTTGTAATTTTACTAAGCAAACTATTCATCACCACTTCTGAAATACTTTAGTACAAATAAAAAAAGTTTGACATTGTTGAATGTCACTTCATTGTCTGATACATTACTCAACAAAAAGCCTAGTAAATATATAAATTTCAAAATACTACTTGTATATTTTNACTTCATTGTCTGATACATTACTCAACAAAAAGCCTAGTAAATATATAAATTTCAAAATACTACTTGTATATTTTTGACTTTCAAGAGGATGTCGCTAAAGCCAATCCACGGTTTCAAAATTCAAAAAATGTAGTACATTGCACTTACAGTTAGAAAATGTTCGGCTAATACACGAAATAAAGTTGATAAATAAAAGGTAACTCTTATACACGGGGTCGCCTTATACGCAAGTTCATGCTGTATAGTGCAGCAGCATATAATGGCGCCTTCATATTGAATTCAAAACGAAACAAAAAAAAANTTTCAAGAGGATGTCGCTAAAGCCAATCCACGGTTTCAAAATTCAAAAAATGTAGTACATTGCACTTACAGTTACAAAATGTTCGGCTAATACACGAAATAAAGTTGATAAATAAAAGGTAACTCTTATACACAGGGTCGTCTTATACACAAGTTCATGCTGTATAGTGCAGCAGCATATAATGGCGCCTTCATATTGAATTCAAAACGAAACAAAAAAAAAGCATGTGGTAAGATTATGTCAACACTTGGCATTGCCCATGAATAGCTATTAAATTATATTCAATGGGTAATTTGGATAATAAAGTGTTTCTCAGAAACCTTGTCTCTTCATTACCAAATTGAAAGCTAAGAAGTAAACCAATATTAAGGAAGTTAAAAGTTAAGTGTTAGTTAAGGTCAATAGTAAGTAAAATGTGCTCATTGGACTCGAAAGAGATAGAAATTGTCCAAAAATTTCGGAAACGTGTAATGGATGTAGTTCCACAAGAAAATTTACATAATGACTACTGGCTAATTCGGTGGCTACGTGCAAGAGACTTGGATTTGGAAAAAGCAGAATTCATGTTACGAAAATCAATGGCTTGGCGTAAGCGAAATGAAGTTGAAATTTTGTTAGCATGGAACCCACTTCATAATTACTTCAGATACGCGACTCTTGGAACAGACAGAGAAGGCTCACCAGGTAAAATAAATAAAAATGATCAAAGGAATTGATACTGTTCATTATCTATGGCCAGAATTTGTTATTGTCTGTAGACGAACTCAGTTTTCATCGGATTTTCTAATTATCTTGTGTGTTTGACTTCTCGTGTATCTGTCTGTCTAACTATACATCTAGTTACGGATGCAAATTTTATTTAATTCATACAACTTTTCTAGTAAACTGCACTTCAGACAATATGTACGAGTATGTATTGTTGAGCGTCTGACTAGTGCTGTTGCAGNGTTTTCTAGTAAACTGCACTTCAGACAATATGTACGAGTATGTATTGTTGAGCGTCTGACTAGTGCTGTTGCAGTTGTAATGTATTGTTATAAATACCAACATTTATACAATTGATGCATTCTGGCGAAAAACAATATCCGTAGAATTAAATCTGACTTGAAAACACTACGAAACTAAATATCGCGTCCATCCATACATTCAGTAATTTTTCTTCACATGGGGGACCCGAATGTCATTTTAGGTGATAAGTCAAATGAGCTTATTAAAGGATTGGCTAATGGTTCAAAATTTACTCCCTAGATATAGGTAGAAAGATTTATTCGGATTTCTACATGTTGACTAATTAAGTTAAATGAAGATTAATGCAAATTCAAATATGAAAAGTTAGGCTTTAATTTCTAGATCTTTTGATTCAATAAATAATATATAATTTGTAGCTGAACCGACATATTTAATTATTTATCCGTATACTCAGCCAGTACTCACCAGTGGTTAAGAACACGACGGAAAGTTGCTTTATTATCGATCATTACTTCCAAGTAACAGTATCATTCATGAAACCGCTAAAAACTATCGTTTGGAACAAATATTTCTTTCACTTTTTGAACTCCACCCACTCCAGGTTTAACTCATGTTTCGAGNTGTTGGAAGGAAAGTAACCTTTCTCCACTTTCCCTCGCGTCCCTCTGTTTAACTGTCCAGACGACAGACGCCCTCTCGAGGCGCCTAAAGTCTGGTTCCCATGCCTTACAAAATCTAGTTTCTTCATCCTGGAAATCACAGATTTCCAGGAAGGTAGAGACTGTCTCCCTAGCCCTCGTCCCGTCAACATCTCTCCCAAGACAGTTAATTAGGAATCCCATTTCCCAATTTACGTCCCGTGATAATTTGACCTCTGACCTAACCCTGCCCTTTGATAATTCCCCGAACCCTATCCTAAACCCAATCCCCACCATACCCATATCCGTCTAACAGTATACTCAGCCAGTACTCACCAGTGGTTAAGAACACGACGGAAAGTTGCGTTATTATCGATCATTACTTCCAAGTAACAGTATCATTCATGAAACCGCTAAAAACTACCTTCCAGCAAAGACATGATTAACCTATATTTAGTATAGAACCTGTGAATCTTAGAGCCAACTAAAATATTGAGTATATAATCTCAATCTTCATAACCCAACAAAAACACTTGCATAAAAAGGTTGTGAGCTATGCTATTAAGCTTAGCAAATAAATCGCATTAAAATTAAAAATATGTCTGGAAAATTCCAGAATTATTAAAAAAAAATATGCAATAAAAATATAAAGAATTTCATATGGACATTATGGTACCATAAGTAGTTCCCCCTTTTTGAATATTTTTTTTCACTCNCTCCAGCAAAGACATGATTAATCTATATTTAGTAAAGAACCTGTGAATCTTAGAGCCAACTAAAATATTGAGTATATAATCTCAATCTTCATAACCCAACAAAAAAACTTGCATAAAAAGGTTGTGAGCTAAGCTATTAAGCTTAGCAAATAAATCGCATTAAAATTAAAAATATGTCTGGAAAATTCCAGAATTATTAAAAAAAAATATGCAATAAAAATATAAAGAATTTCATATGGACATTATGGTACCATGACGGCATAAGTAGTTCCCCCTTTTTGAATATTTTTTTTCACTCCCGCCTTTCTTGCTTCGAATATTTTATTTGCTGGTAACGTAAAAACGCAATTAGTTGCACCATAAATCTGTTCAGATTCATTGTCCTGTATAATTTTTACCAAAGGTACTCCACGAGGATTTGGGCAAATGATACGTCAATCGATCGGAAATCTAATATATAGATTATGAATGCGTTCGTTGCTGGCGCTCAGCTCAAATTTTGCTGTAATTTTTTCGTCATTTTTACAAATAAATGATGTCGAAATTATTCTTTGAAATTTGTTCATAAGATGAGGTTTCTCACTCAGTCAAAAATGATGCAGATTACTAGTTTAATATCCATTGTTGACGGTCAAGTCGAATTTTGAGAAACAAGTTTGACAAATTATTTTTGGTGGATTAATCTGTTGATAGTTGTAACAATAAAGCAGAAATTCACATTGTGTTGTAGAACCAACAATAGAATGCCATGCCTAGTGCGTGAGTGGCTGAGATGTTAATAATTATTGCTGTNGAGAAACAAGTTTGACAAATTATTTTTGGTTGGATTAATCTGTTGATAGTTGTAACAATAAAGCAGAAATTCACATTGTGTTGTAGAACCAACAATAGAATGCCATGCCTAGTGCGTGAGTGGCTGAGATGTTAATAATTATTGCTGTTAACCTGAACAGTTTAGCTGACCAAATTGTACGTACAATTTGAGAAAGTGTATGGCCGTGGTCAATTAAAAGATGACCGGAAAGTAGAGGTACAACTTTGAGGAATCAATATAGGAAGCACAAAATTAATACATGAAATCAATTTTTTTCAGCCTGGTACCTTTTGATAGTGAATTTAAAAATGTTTTAGGCATTTTGAAATGTTTGTCGAAAATTTTACTTCACTGCCACCAATNAAGATGACCGGAAAGTAGAGGTACAACTTTGAGGAATCAATACAGGAAGCACAAAATTAATACATGAAATCAATTTTTTTCAGCCTGGTACCTTTTGATAGTGAATTTAAAAATGTTTTAGGCATTTTGAAATGTTTGTCGAAAATTTTACTTCACTGCCACCAATGGTTTTCAGACTCGTATTCTACGTGGAATTTGTTACGGATTGAAATACCGCCTAACCAAATTCCATTGCATTCGGGACTTTTTGCGAATTTGAAAAAATTCCAGTGTGATTTGTAGAATTTTCAAAAATTCTGATTTGAATGTAAACAACGGAAACCATATTCNAAAATTCCAGTGTGATTTGTAGAATTTTCAAAAATTCTGATTTGAATGTAAACAACGGAAACCATATTCTTAATCGAGACAAGGTTTCGGATCGATTGACGTATCACTTGCCTAAAACCTCCAGAAGTATATTTGCTTATAATTATACAGATTGAATTTGAACAGTAGCAAGGTGCAACTAATTGCGTTTGTACGGTACCAGCAAATAAAATATTCGAGGCAAGGAAGGCGGGAGTGAAAAAAAGATATTCAAAAAGCGGGAACTACTTATGCCGTCATCTATTTTATGAAGAGTTCGGTGTTGGCCTACACAGTTCTCTCAGCATGAGATAGATATTTTAATCGATAGACATTGATACTTGCATACTTTATAAAACTTAAAAAAGCTCTGTAAAGCAAAANAGATAGATATTTTAATCGATAGACATTGATACTTGCATACTTTATAAAACTTAAAAAAGCTCTGTAAAGCAAAACAAAAAATAATAAGCAAAAACTTAAAGCTCAACAACCTAACTTGTCTAACCTCATAGGACTCTAAACATAAACTAGAAACCTTAAATAATTCCAAACAGANAGATAGATATTTTAATCGATAGACATTGATACTTGCATACTTTATAAAACTTAAAAAAGCTCTGTAAAGCAAAAAAAAATAATAAGCAAAAACTTAAATCTCAACAACCTAACTTGTCTAACCTCATAGGACTCTAAACATAAACTAGAAACCTTAAATAATTCCAAACAGANGCTCAACAACCTAACTTGTCTAACCTCATAGGACTCTAAACATAAACTAGAAACCTTAAATAATTCCAAACAGAAGCAAACAATTAAACATTAAATTTGTCTAACAATTATGGCTAAACAAAAGTCAAAAGATACAAGACGGAAACAATGATTCCTTTTCAAAAACGGTATTTAAGGTTATTTTTATGAAGGTTCTCACGCAAAACAATCATTACCTAAATTCTATTTAGTCAATCATCTTTGCTAACAAATTTGCCAAAAGAGGATCATCAGACTAATTTCAGTGTTTGCCAGTGATTAGTATCGAGGTTAGGTTTCACACTAACCTCATTATCCTTTAGTAAAGATAAAATGAAATTTGAAGTAGCTGTCAATGAGATCCTAGAAAATATTTCCTATATATCATCCTCAATTCGGCGATAAAATATTTTCTGTTGTGGTTGAATACTAGTCGTGAGTCTAATGACTCCGGGTTCTGGCAATCAATGCTACATTTTGATACACTGAAGCAGGTTTGTGTCGACACAAGAGTCAAACTGGCTCAGTTATTAACTTTGCTTTTTGATTCACTAGCAGAATCAAAGAAGTTGATTCTATGACGTTTAGTCACTAATAAATTTCCGTGATGAGAGATTATATGCATTCCTATTTCAGGCAACAAACGTTAAAAAAGTTGCAATGCTATCTAATTATTCTATTGCTATCAACTTATGTTTAAGGTAGACGATATAAGAAATTAGTTTGTACTATTTTGGTTGTTTCAACCAAAGTAGTTCTCAAGCCGAGCTCGAGCAANAGACGATATAAGAAATTAGTTTGTACTATTTTGGTTGTTTCAACCAAAGTAGTTCTCAAGCCGAGCTCGAGCAAATTGATATATAAATTTCGTTCTTAAATCTAAAAATATATATATATATAAATTTATAAAATTTACCCTTCAAAAGTGTAAAAGGAAGCTGTAAGTGATTTTCNAGACGATATAAGAAATTAGTTTGTACTATTTTGGTTGTTTCAACCAAAGTAGTTCTCAAGCCGAGCTCGAGCAACTTGATATATAAATTTCGTTCTTAAATCTTAAAAATATATATATATATAAATTTATAAAATTTACCCTTCAAAAGTGTAAAAGGAAGCTGTAAGTGATTTTCNTTAAAAATATATATATATATAAATTTATAAAATTTACCCTTCAAAAGTGTAAAAGGAAGCTGTAAGTGATTTTCACATATAGAAGCACTGAGTTTTACGACTTACATTAATAAAGTGTTTCACTCAAAAAATTTAATTATTCCATTCTCACCAATATATAATTTTTTTTTGTGAATTACACTACAGTTTTGACTCCGATTTGTAAAGTTTATAATTGAATCACATTAATTTAATTAGGGACTGTTCCAAACCTATATTTATAAGACAAAATATTTGCTGATGCGTCCAGATTTCTTGTAGCCCATATGTCTTTGGCACATGTTATGTGGGATCATTGGTTTCTATATCTCCAAAGTGGGTTTTAAGTCATAGTTATTATTCTTAACATAACAATTCAATCTAACAACTAAGTATTCTGGGTCTTATAGTGAGTTAAAATACTCCATCATCAAATCGAAAAGCATGGTGTTATANGAGTTAAAATACTCCATCATCAAATCGAAAAGCATGGTGTTATATTCGTTGTCGTATTTTATCCGCTTATCTTAAAACGTAATTCTGGCTCATGTTAATAGATTGGCAAAGCAAACACAAAAATTTCGAGTCTAAACCCTTGTTCGTCTTATTAACGCTCGTTTTATGGTTTGAGCATGCGTTGTGTATTACTTGTCTTAGCGTTGTCATAACGCGCTCCACCTGTTTTTGAACTTATTTATGCTTTCTCTAATCATTTATGTACACAATTTTTTTGTAAAAAAAAAGTTAAAATTGTTGAACTTTCAATGGTGTATGGTAAGAATAAGCAAATAGAGAGAGAAAGGAAACCATAAATCAATTCTTCAAACAAAGCATTAAAGAAAAAAACTCCTAGACAACGTATTCACAACGCTTAGACAACACATGCAGAAAGCATAAATTGATTCCAATTAGGTTTTCGTACAGAATTCTGTACAGAAAGTTGAAAAAAGAAAAACCATAAAACAAGCGAAACCATTGTCCTAAAACAGAAGTGTATTATGTACCCAAGAATACTTAGGTGGAATTATTCTTTACAGAGGGTTATTTTTGTTTTATTTGGCCAGACAAAAAAAAATTCCTACACGAACAATTTTCGTCGGTGAATTTTTTTTGTGTGCTCAATGTGTTGTCCATGCGATTCTTTAACTAAAAAGAAGCGCCGTTTCCATGAATCGTGAACATTTACATCCATTTCCTGGAAAACATTATCCCATTCCTGTTGTAATGTTTTCCAAACTCCAGCCATGGTTCTTGCTTCGCAAATGAAGCCTCCGTTTGAGAAATCTGAAACCGAAAAAGTCCATGGAACTAGTGTCAGGCCTTTTTACAGATATTTCTGATTTCGAAATGAGTCATTCCAAGTCTCGTCTTCAAATCTACTGCGTAAGCCGTGTTTTTTTTTGAAATATGCGATGAAGCTGTGTCGTAATGGACAAACACTTTGTCAAACTCGCCAGGGTTCAATGAAGCCACAGATTTTTTAAGTNATTCGTTGTCGTATTTTATCCGCTTATCTTAAAACGTAATTCTGGCTCATGTTAATAGATTGGCAAAGCAAACAAAAATTTCGAGTCTAAACCCTTGTTCGTCTTATTAACGCTCGTTTTATGGTTTGAGCATCCGTTGTGTATTACTTGTCTTAGCGTTGTCATAACGCGCTCCACCTGTTTTTGAACTTATTTATGCTTTCTCTAATCATTTATGTACAGAATTTTTTTGTAAAAAAAAAGTTAAAATTGTTGAACTTTCAATGGTTTATGGTAAGAATAAGCAAATAGAGAGAGAAAGGAAACCATAAATCAATTCTTCAAGCAAAGCATTAAAGAAAAAAACTCCTAGACAACGTATTCACAACGCTTAGACAACACATGCAGAAAGCATAAATTGATTCCAATTAGGTTTTCGTACAGAATTCTGTACAGAAAGTTGAAAAAAGAAAAACCATAAAACAAGCGAAACCATTGTCCTAAAACAGAAGTGTATTATATACCCAAGAATACTTAGGTGGAATTATTCTTTACAGAGGGTTATTTTTGTTTTATTTGGCCAGACAAAAAAAATTCCTACACGAACAATTTTCGTCGGTGAATTTTTTTTGTGTGCTCAATGTGTTGTCCATGCGATTCTTTAACTAAAAAGAATCGCCGTTTCCATGAATCGTGAACATTTACACCCATTTCCTGGAAAACATTATCCCATTCCTGTTGTAATATTTTCCAAACTCCAGCCATGGTTCTTGCTCTTCGCAAATGAAGCCTCCGTTTGAGAAATCTGAAACCGAAAAAGTCCATGGAACTAGTGTCAGGCCTTTTTACAGATATTTCTGATTTCGAAATGATAGTCATTCCAAGTCTCGTCTTCAAATCTACTGCGTAAGCCGTGTTTTTTTTTGAAATATGCGGTGAAGCTGTGTCGTAATGGACAAACACTTTGTCAAACTCGCCAGGGTTCAATGAAGCCACAGATTTTTTAAGTNATGAAGCTGTGTCGTAATGGACAAACACTTTGTCAAACTCGCCAGGGTTCAATGAAGCCACAGATTTTTTAAGTAAAAGTTTCGAAACATGTTCAATATAGTAGACAGTGTTTACCTTGACTTTTTTTGGAACTTTGATCAAAGGCACAGTCCCCCGACCAGTCAGAGCACCAACAACCATGAATCTGTCACCAAACTTTTCTTTCTTGTGACAATAAAATTCGGGGTCTCATTTCGATAAACTGGTGTAGTAAATTCGTCTGATACCTTGGGAGTCTTGAAGAGTGCTTAGTCGATTATTACTGCATATTCGGACATTTGACCCGCCAGATGACCCCCATATAGCTTTCGGCAGTTTATCTTTCGATTTTTGATATGGGATTGCTTTAGCGCATGTACTAGGAGCTTCCTTTTAATTTTTTTGTTTAAATCTTCATGGAGGGTCTTCCAGACAGTGTACTGTGAGACGTTCAATTTTTTTGCAATTTGATTCTGGCTCGGTAGAATTTCTCTATCAGTTAGAATGTCAATTATACGAATCCGATGTTTNTTTTTTGCAATTTGATTCTGGCTCGGTAGAATTTCTCTATCAGTTAGAATGTCAATTATACGAATCCGATGTTTAGATCAAATTTTACGGAATTGTTGTCTATGCTGAATTTTTGGGGAAGAAAGTCCAACTTGCTTGTGATTTCGCCGGTTTCTCATTGAATTCAGTATGTTGAAAATGTGGACTTTAAAATGAACGTCCCCATCTTTTTCAACTTACGCACGGTGTCTCGCGCTGAAAATCTCGCTCTGGAAAACTCTCGAACCCGATTCTCAACTTCCAAGTTTTTTTTTTTTTGGTATTTTGACTCCCTGGGCATAAACTGACAATTCTGCTAGACGTAAAATGTGTTTAAGAGTGAGAGTTAAAAATTTCAGAATTTTAATGCGCGCGGGAGGGTAGATACAGTGAAGATTAGCTAATTAGAAATAAACCAAAAATAACCCTCTGTAAATGGAGACCCACAACCAGTTACGCTCGCACGCAGCAGTTGCTGCAACTTATGCAATGGTTAACCAATTCATTATTCTACGTTTGCGAACTGCCAAAAAGTGTTATTTCTTAAAATATAAATAATTGAATTACTTTTAATAACGTGCGGAAATCTCCCAAAGTTTCTTTCATCTTCAGATTGCACATTTGCTCCTGAGATCAAATTCAAAATTTTAACTTACTTCAGAATATTTTTTTTTGTATACCAGTTTTCTCGATTGTAACAAACGAAATCCGTCCACATTCTCTGTTCATAATCAAGTTGAATTTATACGACCCTCGATGACGTTTGTTTCTGTGGGCTTCTATGAAACTAGTATTCTCATCGCGCGTATCAACAGGCAATAAAGATTCTATCCGACAACTGAAACACTGTGTTACAGATTGCTGAACTAGTTTTATGGATGTTGCGAGTGCGCATGTCTTTGCAATATGGTTTAGTCTACGGGTGGATTTATCAAGGCAATGGTTTATGTATTTCATCATGTTTTCTGTTTCAGTCTTCCTTCTACCAATGGGGTTGTGGGACATGCGTGAAATTGTTGATATTGGTGACGTCGTACCTGGTTTTCGATTCGTTCTCCGTCTCCTAACAAAAATTGAATACGAAATTAATGCATCAACAAAGGCTATAAAGAAACCAGTGAATCAAATAGTTGCAATTTTTGATTTCCAGCAATTTTCTTACCGTCAGCTTAACAGTCGTAGCGTGTGTCAAGGAGCAATAGAATTTGCACGAATTTTTGAATCAAATCACCCTGAAGTTTTGAAAAGTTGTTATTTTATCAACACACCAAAGATTTTCCCATTATTCTTCGCTATTCTGAAACCGTTCACTTCAGCCAAGACACTGAGTAAGATGGTGTTCTTTGGACCTCAGAGACCCAAGTGGATACAAGCCTTAGTGCAAAATATACCTGCTGAAATTTTACCACCATATTATGGTGGGACACGCAGTGGAATGGATGAATACTGCTCAGATGAAGGTATTTGGAACGATGGCCCACTACCACCAAATTACTTCCAAGCGGACATGAGCAAAGAACGCAATTCAATACATGAATCGAATTTAGACTACTGTAATGAAAATAATAGATGTTTAGACAATAGTTTGAAGTTCTCCACATTCTCAAAACACGAAATCGCAGCTGGGTCGAAGCTAGAACTTGAGTTTAGAGTATCTCAAGAAAAGTTTGAAGGGCTGCTTCCGGATATACTATTGCTTAAATGGAGAATCAAATCAGACGGTTACAATATTGCGTTTCAAGTGACATACAAAAAAGATTATGCGTCCACGATAGAAGAATTGATCGAAAACCATCGAATTGAATCACAAGTGTACGAACATCACGGGTCAATTGCTTGTGACAAACCGGGAACCTACATAGTCACTCTAGACAACTCTTTTAGCAAACGGAGGAGAAAAATAATCTATTGCAGTATTTACTTCGAAGAATTGTGTAAACAGGTTATTTCTTAGGTGCTATCACTTGCCAATAATAAATATGTTTGGCTACTCATATAAAAATACATACAGTATGACGAATAAAGTTCTTAAGAGTTTTGCAATGTAGGAAGGGAAAATACTGGAAAAAAGACAAAATCAAAAACCAAAACTGTTGAAGCATCTACAATATCAGGAAGGCTGAGAAGATTGGAAAATCGGAAGAATATTGGAATATAAAACATATATGCATCTGTAAATATAAATCGAAATAAATAATATAATTTCGACTGTGTTTGCTAGCTTGTTCATAATGTTTCTCCAAATNCTGTAAATATAAATCGAAATAAATAATATAATTTCGACTGTGTTTGCTAGCTTGTTCATAATGTTTCTCCAAATAATGATTAAAATAACGCATCTTCTTGGCGAGTTATATTCAAAGTGCTCCGACACAACCACAAAGCAAGAAATGTGTATCATCCCGTACTAAATCTAAACAGTTAGACTATTGGAAGATTTAGTATGGTGAGCATATTTAGAATTTGTTCTTACATCTTTCAAATGAACGAGCCCATGTACACCACTGAACCGTCGGATCTATCCGAATTATTAAAAAATGAACAAATTCAGAAAAGGATTTTAAAAATTTCGGATGGAATTTGGAATTTTCGCAAGATTTCAAACCTTTCGAAACAAATTTTATCATTATGTGGGAAATGAGTAAAAAAACATACGTTCACAACCGTATATTAAGATGAATTTGCCTTTTTTAATTAAATTTTCTATGATGATTTGAATGTTAGNGTATATTAAGATGAATTTGCCTTTTTTAATTAAATTTTCTATGATGATTTGAATGTTAGTCAATTTATGTGGGTTACGATTGTCAGAATACACTTAGTTTACCAAATTCAACTGAATTATTAATAAATTAGCGTTCCATTTGTAAACTCAAAATAATATAACTCCCTGCAATAGACACTAAGGGGAGAAAGTAGAACTTTGCTCATCTAATTTGTGGAGCAAAAAATCATGTTGTCAGGAGTAACTTTTTCCCTGAAGCAGACGTACAAACATTAACTTGNCTAATTTGTGGAGCAAAAAATCATGTTGTCAGGAGTAACTTTTTCCCTGAAGCAGACGTACAAACATTAACTTGTACCATGATATATTTTTAAGTTTAACTTGACGCACTGAAATACTCTGTAACAATAAAACGTTTCTGTTCTACGCTTCTCAACGACGAACTGTTAAACACTCGCATCCTTTGTCTCTATTGATTACACCCAATCCAGACGACGAACCACCAAAACATCCAAATTCGTACAAACCTGACCTTTAGTTTATTGACAAACGGATGACCAGACGTAGGAACGGATGATTCAAAACAGGATAATGGATGAATGACAGCTCAATCTTACACTTGACTCCATTGACAACCAGAACCAAAACTCGAAACTTTATGAAACGATGGACGGACTGGATAAACGAGTTGAACATATACAACTACCGTATTTCTCGGTTTAAATCCCCTGAGAAATTATTATTTCAAACCGGGCAAAAGGTGGGGAATTATTAATTGGAAGTGAAAATTTTGCTTCTTTTATAGTGGTTTACAAGAGATAAAAAAGTACAAATAATGAAATTTTCTTATCCATGTCAGGGATATCTGATACTTTATTAGCTTTTTTGTTGTTTTGATATTTTTGTCGCCTTCTAAATTTTCAATTTTCCTCTTTTCAGGTAATTTTACATAAAATTGTCTAATTTCGCGCCAGATGAAATTTTTTAATAATTCCTCATGGGGATTTATTTCGAGGTGGGGAATTATTATTTCAAACTGGCCAAAAGGTGGAGAATTATTTCGGGAGAGGAATTATTTCGAGGTGAAAAATTAAATCGAAAAATACGGTTTTATTGAAAACAAAAACTCTGAGACAACTGATAGAAGGAAAAAAGGATTGGCCAACTGATAGACAAAACGCAACTGACTCAAAAAAATTTTTCTCGTGCGGTGCGTTTGCATTTGGCAAACTACATGGTGCGTTTCTCCTACAGAATTTTGAGTCTATAACCTTATCATAAACTCAAAGTGGTCCACAGGTTCTGAAGACAGCTGGAAGCTACTTTTGTCACATTCTCTTTGCTGAGGAAGGAGTGTTCTTAAAATTGTGTGGAGTATATCTTTTAAACAAACTTTTTTATGGTCAACCTCTTCACAGTTCCAGAATTATCATTGAAAAGTAGCGTTTGAAAAATCAAGTCTCTATGATCACTAGGAAAGAAGTTATGATTTTTTGAATGTTGAAAATCTTAGACATTTTTTTTGAGACAATGCACTAAAAGATGAGCGTGTTACAAAAGAATATCCAAAAAATTCAGTTTTTAAAACATCATAACTTCTTTTTTAGCGATCGTAGAGACTTGATTTTTTGACGTCAAACGCTACTTTTCAATGGTCTTTCTGAATTTGAAAATGTTTCCCCAGAAAAAAATTTTTTTAGAAGATAAACGGCACAAATTATAAGAACGNGATCTTTCTGAATATGAAAATGTTTCCCCAGAAAAAAAATTTTTTTAGAAGATAAACGGCACAAATTATAAGAACGCTTCTTTCTCCAGGAAAGAGCATGGGACAAAAATAGCTTCCAGGGTTCTAAAAGATTTGTGGTCCACTGTATAATAACTTAAGTGACTCCGATTGAGTAGTGTTGCAGCCGTTTCGTTTTAACGAAAGGAAAAACCGTTTTCCGTTTCGTTTTTGTTTTTAGGTTTTCATGAAACGAATTATCCNAATAGCTTCCAGGGTTCTAAAAGATTTGTGGTCCACTGTATAATAACTTAAGTGACTCCGATTGAGTAGTGTTGCAGCCGTTTCGTTTTAACGAAAGGAAAAACCGTTTTCCGTTTCGTTTTTGTTTTTAGGTTTTCATGAAACGAATTATCCGTTTCGTTTCGTTTCGTNTCGAAACTTTATGAAACGATGGACGGACTGGATAAACGAGTTGAACATATACAACTACCGTATTTCTCGGTTTAGAAATTATTATTTCAAAACGGGCAAAAGGTGGGGAATTATTAATTGGAAGTGAAAATTTTGCTTCTTTTATAGTGGTTTACAAGAGATAAAAAAGTACAAATAATGAAATTTTCTTATCCATGTCAGGGATATCTGATACTTTATTAGCTTTTTTGTTGTTTTGATATTTTTGTCGCCTTCTAAATTTTCAATTTTCCTCTTTTCAGGTAATTTTACATAAAATTGTCTAATTTCGCGCCTGATAAGACTTTTAATAATTCCTCATGGGGATTTATTTCGAGGTGGGGAATTATTATTTCAAACTAGCCAAAAGGTGGAGAATTATTTCGGGAGAGGAATTATTTCGAGGTGAAAAATTAAATCGAAAAATACGGTTTTATTGAAAACAAAAACTCAGAGACAAATGATAGAAGGAAAAAAGGATTGGCCAACTGATAGACAAAACGCAACTGACTCAAAAAAATTTTTCTCGTGCGGTGCGTTTGCATTTGGCAAACTACATGGTGCGTTTCTCCTACAGAATTTTGAGTCTATAACCTTATCATAAACTCATAGTGGTCCACAGGTTCTGAAGACAGCTGGAAGCTGCTTTTGTCACATTCTCTTTGCTGAGGAAGGAGTGTTCTTAAAATTGTGTGGAGTATATCTTTTAAACAAACTTTTTTATGGTCAACCTCTTCACAGTTCCAGAATTATCATTGAAAAGTAGCGTTTGAAAAATCAAGTCTCTATGATCACTAGGAAAGAAGTTATGATTTTTTGAATGTTGAAAATCTTAGACATTTTTTTTGAGACAATGCACTAAAAGATGAGCGTGTTACAAAAGAATATCCAAAAAATTCAGTTTTTAAAACATCATAACTTCTTTTTTAGCGATCGTAGAGACTTGATTTTTTGACGTCAAACGCTACTTTTCAATGGTCTTTCTGAATTTGAAAATGTTTCCCCAGAAAAAAATTTTTTTAGAAGATAAACGGCACAAATTATAAGAACGCTTCTTTCTCCAGGAAAGAGCATGGGACAAAAGTAGCTTCCAGCGTTCTAAAAGATTTGTGGTCCACTGTATAATAACTTAAGTGACTCAGATTGAGTAGTGTTGCAACCGTTTCGTTTTAACGAAACGAAAAACCGTTTTCCGTTTCGTTTTTNAGTAGCTTCCAGCGTTCTAAAAGATTTGTGGTCCACTGTATAATAACTTAAGTGACTCAGATTGAGTAGTGTTGCAACCGTTTCGTTTTAACGAAACGAAAAACCGTTTTCCGTTTCGTTTTTGTTTTTAGGTTTTCATGAAACGAATTATCCGTTTCGTTTCGTTTCGTTNGAAAAACCGTTTTCCGTTTCGTTTTTGTTTTTAGGTTTTCATGAAACGAATTATCCGTTTCGTTTCGTTTCGTTTACCGTTTTGGAGTAAAAAACGAAACGAACTGAAACGGAAAACGGTCGCGTGGATGTGCGACAAGGTAATTTTGCCTTTGAAATGTTTTTAAATTTTTTTAAGTAAAACTTGTAAAGTGGAGTTAATAGGGGTACTCAATTTGAGTTTTGTAAATTTACAATTTTGTAAGTTTACAAAGTTTGTAAAGTTACAAGAGAGAAATTTGGCGGGAAATTCCAGCCTCTTAATTGGTCCGTAACTTTACAAAGCCTTTGTAAACTTTACAAACCAAAAGGGCATGTTTTTAGTTTACAAAATAGAAAAGTTTTTGATTTGCTTCTTCTTTTTTTTTGTTTAACCTAATCTTCACAACAAAAAGTAAAAATTTTAATCAATTCACTGGAGAAGCTGTAGCTGTTTGAATTTTTTTTATAAACAGGTGAGTATTCAGAGTAAACAAATAATTAATGATCACAGCTTGAGTCAGCTGTTAAGTACCTTAGTAGTAACCATAGTTTTGATGGTTTTCCAAAGGGCCAAGCATCAGTAACGTGCAGCAGTATTTACAAAAAGTAACACGAATTAGGTTACAATTTCCCACTCAGACTTTGTAACTTTGAAACTTTACAAATCTGAACTGCGCATGTGCNACACGAATTAGGTTACAATTTCCCACTCAGACTTTGTAACTTTGAAACTTTACAAATCTGAACTGCGCATGTGCTAGTTTTGTAAACTTACAGAGTTGTAAGTTTACAAATCCAGATTGAATATCCCTAATAAGTCTCTTCCCGATGCACACGAAAGAACTTACACTTTAAGAAAGTGTAAGTATTGTGGTGCAAAATNAATACCCCTAATAAGTCTCTTCCCGATGCACACGAAAGAACTTACACTTTAAGAAAGTGTAAGTATTGTGGTGCAAAATAAGAATTTTGAACGTGTAAGAAAATCCGAATCTTTCGATTCGTTGATTTTTTCAATTTTGTATCCTACTTTTCAATAGTCTTTCTGAAATTGAAAAGTGTTTCCCCAGAAATTTTTTTAACTAACTGCTTTATCTACGAATAAAAAGCTATCCTGCTTTCCCCCAGCAAAGACCATGGGACAAAAATAGCTTCCAGCGTTCTTAAAAACCTGTGGACACTGTATAAAATGAATAAAAATTAACTTGTTTTCGAGCATAAGCTCAAAAAATAACAAAACAAACTACAATTAAATTGACAGTCTGCGAGCACTAACCTGGTACAAATAATGATACATATGGCTTTTGATCCGCCTCAAAACGATAGATATCACACGTCTGAACAGTGTTGGAATTGAGAATGGCGTTGTAAGATTCACATCTGCACTTCATATATCAACATATGAGAGCAAATACTTACTTACGTAAGAAATCTGCGACTAAAGTTATTTTTATCTAACTGTATCTATTTTTCAATTCTTAGTAAGTGATGACCTTTTTTCGGATAGATTTTTGAGATTTTCAAAAAAAAATTTATTTATTTTCAGGTCAAATTAATCCGCCAATAAATTTTGTGTTTTCATGGAACCATCGTCTATCTGAATGCTTAATAAGTGGTTTTAATTTATTTCGGAATGATTTTTACGGTTTACAAATACAATTTACAAGGGGCCAAATTAATCCGCCACTAATTTTGGCATTTTCCTGGTATCAAATATGGGTTTAAACTAAAGAAACAAGTTCATATCGTGAAGTATTTTGAAATTTTCAAAAAATATATTTGTAGTGGCAAATTAATCCGCGACTAATTTTGGTGTTTCTCTGGCACTAAATTGTAAACGGAAAGAAACATGATCCTGTTTTAAACAATTTTTGTAAATAAAAACTTATGCTTCAAAGGAAAATTAACCCGGGATCGATAAAGGTAATTAGGAAACTGCTGTTAGGATGTCAAGTTAACCTATTAGGACAAAAAAATAAATTTTGCAAGGTTGCATTTGAGGAAAAACCCCTAATATTGTGGAGTTTAGGTTTTCTTTCATGCTTCCTACACCTTAAGGTCAATCTCTTGTTTTTTTTTGTTTTTTAGATTGAGATCAAGTTGTCGGGAGTGACGAATGTTACATTAGAATATCCATAATTAAAAATAAAAAAATTTCAAAATTTGTCAGATTGTCTATTTCAAAATTTGTCTATTATTCACTACTTGTTTGTCGGCTGACTCAAGCTGATTTTGGTGAAAGGCGGAGAAAGAAGGCCCGGGTTTATTTGGCGGTCCTTGTACCTGTACTGAGAAATCTCGATGATTTGATTTCAAGTTGAAAAATTATATTCACATATTATCTCGCTCCCCCTATTGCTAACATTAAGACCTGTGGAAGTCAAATGTAAAATCTTGTGAAAAGTCATTGTCATCATAGTTCATTGACGTAATCTTCCTACCACATTCGAGGCCAATCGGACAGATTTGTCGATATTTGTGATACAAAATCTGCTCACCTCTGGTGGTGACTGGCTAAATTTACTGCTCGGGACAATTTGATTGTCCCGAGCAGACCCGAGACANGGACAAAAAAATAAATTTTGCAAGGTTGCATTTGAGGAAAAACCCCTAATATTGTGGAGTTTAGGTTTTCTTTCATGCTTCCTACACCTTAAGGTCAATCTCTTGTTTTTTTTGTTTTTTAGATTGAGATCAAGTTGTCGGGAGTGACGAATGTTACATTAGAATATCCATAATTAAAAATAAAAAAAAATTCAAAATTTGTCAGATTGTCTATTTCAAAATTTGTCTATTATTCACTACTTGTTTGTCGGCTGACTCAAGCTGATTTTGGTGAAAGGCGGAGAAAGAAGGCCCGGGTTTATTTGGCGGTCCTTGTACCTGTACTGAGAAATCTCGATGATTTGATTTCAAGTTGAAAAATTATATTCACATATTATCTCGCTCCCCCTATTGCTAACATTAAGACCTGTGGAAGTCAAATGTAAAATCTTGTGAAAAGTCATTGTCATCATAGTTCATTGACGTAATCTTCCTACCACATTCGAGGCCAATCGGACAGATTTGTCGATATTTGCGATACAAAATCTGCTCACCTCTGGTGGTGACTGGCTAAATTTACTGCTCGGGACAATTTGATTGTCCCGAGCAGACCCGAGATCTTGTGATTGTCAACCCAAATTTCTTTAATTTTATCCTAGCTGCCATTTGTTAATTATGTGGCATTACTTGACCTTAAATTAAAGTTTTTTTCAACAAAATATTTTTTCGTTTTTAAAAATTTTTGATAAATCACTTGCAACCCCGGAAGCTATTGGTCAATACACTCCCATCATACACTCATCGCACGCAATTCCGAACTACGTCCCATCGTGATGGAAGTATGTCGCACTATTTCATACAAGAGCGTGCGGCGAACTTCCATGGTGATGAGGACTGGATATCTTGTGCGATGATCTTTCATTCAGATGTTTTTCAAATTTTTAACATTGGAATTTTGAAAAAAAATTTTTTGATTATTTTATCCAAGAAGAGCCATCTAGACTTATTGATTCAATGTTTAGCCAAATATAGGTCAAAGGCAGTAGAACAAACTTTTAAATTGTCGACAGATGGCAAAAAAATTTCTTTCAGGAACTTCCGGGTTGAAAATACGTGCGGCAAACTTTAATCAAGACGGAACTTTAAGAGATTTTNATTTCATACAAGAGCGTGTGGCGAACTTCCATGGTGATGAGGACTGGATATCTTGTGCGATGATCTTCCATTCAGATGTTTTTCAAATTTTTAACATTGGAATTTTGAAAAAAATTTTTTTGATTATTTTATCCAAGAAGAGCTATCTAGACTTATTGATTCAATGTTTAGCCAAATATAGGTCAAAGGTAGTAGAACAAACTTTTAAATTGTCGACAGATGGCAAAAAAATTTCTTTCAGGAACTTCCGGGTTGAAAATACGTGCGGCAAACTTTAATCAAGATGGAACTTTAAGAGATTTCTAGCGTCTTTCAATAAAATTATTTCATCTAAGAATAGAAATAAATATTGCATAATCTACAAAATAACGCATGTATATTGGAAGGGTCGGCAAATTGGGAAGTATTAGTGTACACTACAGAATTGAAGAAGTTGATGAAGTTTCGACTTTTAGCACAGAAAATGGGTTGGTTAATTTTGGATCTGAACTTTCTTTAAGTAAGATAGTTTATTTAGAAATTTGATATTAATTGCTGACAATCACTTTCACACTTTTTCCCGCTGTGGAGTCTCATTGGCAAATTTCGAATTTTGGGGCGTGTTTTTACACTTCTGTAAAGACTTCTGTGAAAGTGTGAAAGTGTTCAATTAAATTTATATTTTAAGAAATTTTTTTGGGTGAGACCTGTTTTTCTGCGCTTCTATAATTGGTTCTTTACACTTTCTGGAGAGGAGTTTCGCACTTCCCCGTCACACTTCTGTGAAAGTGTGCAATCTGAAAAGGTATACCCCTACTGTGTGAAGTTAAGTGGGTATATCAACAGGCACGACGGTGGTGGTCCCACCTGTCCTGGAGAAGAAAGTTTAAAAAAAATATTTGTTCCCTTTTTTACTTTTCCAGTTTTCTAAAATCAAAATACAAAACTGCGTTCGTATTACTTCAGCTACAACTCTATTTTTAAACTCACTATGTCAAAGTATCAGTAAGTAACAATTAATTTCATTTTTAGATTTCTAAATAAAGGATGCTAGGTACCGATTTATTAGTGATCGAGGAACTTTCATCTATAAATGATAGACACTTGTACGTATCCAAATTAACAATTTTTTGTGACAGGAAAAGGTTATGCCAAATTAAAAAACCCCTCAATCTGTCTGCTGCCTTCGAATTAAAAAAGCGAGAAGTACGAGGGCGGGGCGATTGGACTTTGGAAAAGCACGAAATTTCTGAAAGTTTGCACAGTTTTCCAAGATTATGTCAGTTCGCGGAAAATTGAACATGAGACAATGGGGTCAATTCTGTGACCTTATGTAGGTAACCAACTATAAGTAATTTCCAGTTCAGGGGCTTATTTCACCGCAACTCCGTTTTCCCGAATTTGCAAAAGTTTTGTGGAATTTGCAAAGTTATAGTAAAATTGTGTTTCACCACGAAAACGCAAATAGGAGTTCGGTGAAATGTTTGCGGATTTTTTTTTGCAAAACGGAGCTGAAAATTACCTAAACTGTTTCACCACTTTCTACTCCTCATTCATCTTTTGCAAATTCTCCTCATTCCGCAAACCTTTTGAGAATCATTTGTGACACTTTGCAAGCAACCCGGAAGTGATTATTGTACTACCTCGGCTGTTAATTTTGATCTTATAATCACTAATATTAAAATCTAATATAATTTTTCTATTTAAAAATTTATACAGAGTGTACCGTTTTTTTATTCACCCAAAAAAAATTTGTTTCGGTTTATACTTGTCTGTGCTGTTCAGAATGAATTCAAATAAGTTTTGGAGTTTGTAAAGACGAATGAGTAACAAATGAGTAGCACAGGTTACACAGGTTATCTTCAATTGGCTCGGTATTCTTTACCATACTATGAACTACGACGTAGAAAATCACAATCTGCAAAGTTAGTGGCTAATGTGAACGGGGAGAAAAATAATGTGTAAAAAGTTGGCCACAATGTATATTAACGAATATTGCTTATAATTGTAATGGAACCTTTCAGTTGTTATTATACCGATTTCGACTTTAAGTAACAAGCTGCTGCTTGTATTATCAAAGAACCTTGGTTTTACCATTTAAAAATTTGTACAGAATGAATCAAATTTTTTCACCCTGTAAAATTATTTTTCATACTCATGTCGACGTTTATCCATAACAAAATTAAGTTTTTGAAGATGAAGTTACTAATGTGCAGCCAACGTGTTATATAATTGAAATACAATCAGCCTGTTTGAAACCCCAAAACCGAATCATTAATTGTTAGAAAACAATCAAAATCGACAACTACTATGATGGGATTTCTATTACTTTTTTATATAATTTATTTTTAAGTGCATGTCGAGGAGTTTTTAATTAAACAAATTGAATAAAAGTATTTTCTAAATATTAAACTTTCTAAATTTAAAAAAAGGCTGACATCTAGAGAAAATTGAATTCATCCAAAAATTAAACTGGTGCCCAAAATGTTCACAATAGTCTAAACTCAATCCAACCAAAAGGTCAATAATCTTTTGATTGGGCCGATTTTTAAGTTTTTTTTTTCACAAAAATGGATAATTGGTGAATAACCATAGTGATAAGTGTTGTTGACTGGAGTAGGTTTGAAACAGATTTACTGTATAATTTTTTTAATTTTACTGGTTTTCCTTAGCATATCATTACATTACGTCGGGTTGTAGTTCTAAAACACTGGAGTGTAGAAGCTAATATAGAAGTGGAAACAGATGGTAGTTAAAAAGTTTGCNGTTCACAATAGTCTAAACTCAATCCAACCAAAAGGTCAATAATCTTTTGATTGGGCCGATTTTTAAGTTTTTTTCTTCACAAAAATGGATAATTGGTGAATAACCATAGTGATAACTGTTGTTGACTGGAGTAGATTTGAAACAGATTTACTGTATAATTTTTTTAATTTTACTGGTTTTCCTTAGCATATCATTACATTACGTCAGGTTGTAGTTCTAAAACACTGGAGTGTAGAAGCTAATATAGAAGTGGAAACAGATGGTAGTTAAAAAGTTTGCAAACAGTATACAATTTAAAAAAATTAAATCTTTTAGAGCATCAGGCATGACCTAATTTGTATGAATTTAGTTGCCATGCTGATGTTTTTATTTATACCGCAACTCCGCAAACTTCGAGGAGTGCAAATTCTTGGTTTCATTCTTTTGGTGAAACAATGAATTTGCACTCTACCAAAATTGTGGAGTTAAATATTCGGATTTCGGTACGCGGAGTGCAAAATGGTGAAACATACCCCAGGTCTGGTGTCGTGCTCGTTTTGGGCATCATTCAAAAAATATTTTCAAGCATAGCTCGGTGAACGCATGTAAGGTAGCGATACTATGCTAGTTTGACCTGTAGGGCAAGGAAGGTCATAAATTCAAAAAAATTATTCCGACAATACTCGGATTTGGTTTGAATTCTATTTGTAGACTAATATGAGGTCGCTGATCCCGAATATGAAAACAGTTAGACAGGAAACATACTGAACAAAATGGAACAAATTATTGAAATTTTAATTAAGAATAATATTTCTTGTATGTCTAGTTATCCAGCCGTTTGATAATATTCTGTTTGGAGTTTCGTTGTATTATTTTTTTGAAGGAATGGGTATATAATTTAATTTTTAATGTATTTTTAACTTGAAACACTTTAGTTTATTGCTTATAATTGCTCGAATTACTCAAATTACTCTTTATAATGCTCGAAATAAGCAGAACAAGAAGTTCAGTATGAATTTTCATTCTCATTATCGGATGATGATGAATCATTTCTTAAATGAATAATAAATGGCGTAGGGATCTTTTCAATAAATTTGTCTGCAGAATTTTCTTTCTCCATAAGTAATTGTTGTTAATTCTTCACATGTTGGCAGCATTTTGGCCAAAAATTATTGATTTTTTCTGACTGAATGATTTTCTTTACCAACTCCAGAACATTCTTTATTTTGAAAGTGGTGTTAAGTTTCCTCACTTCACCTAAACTAATTTGATTAAAATGGTTTCAAGACAATACATGCAATGAGTATTTCAATTAGTAATTTACCTTTAACTGCCGCCCACATAAGTTCGATCGGGTTAATTTCACAGTGGGCTACAGGCAACCACAGCAGTTTTATATTATTGTTGGACTCATCGATGATTTTTTGGACTATAAATTTGTTCGCCAAAAGTTTTGTTTAGTCAATTCCCGAAGTTCCACAATACGCATGTTCCAAAACTATTCTTCATCGGGAACCTCATTTCCATTTCTTTCAAACCAGTCCATTAATTCCGTTTTACGGTAACTATTAGTTGGATTTTTAGTTTTCTCAGTTACAGTACGGTAGTAGCTGGTTTGATCAAAGATGATTACGAAATGTTCAGGCATTGCAACAATAACCTTTTCAAATCACTCTTGGAAGTGTTTTGCATTCATTTCCCGGTGATGGTCATTGCTATCTTTTGACCCAATGAACTCCTTCCCGATTCCAACAAAACTGTCTTCGCTTCTTACATTTATCATGATAATACGTTTACCAGCTCCGCTTGGTTTTGGTGATATTCCTCCTGGACATTCATAAACCAATCATAACTTATTAGGCAAACATATGTTCACATATTTTGAATGTTAAATAAAACACTCACCAAGCAGTCCATCTTGGAATCTGTGACCAACTCCCCTTAACCAAATATCTACATGTGGACAAGCACTTCCCATTCCAACTACTTCTTCTACGGAATATGCAACTCTTTTTCGACGCTTAAACTCTCATTCACCTATGATTTGTTTTGGTAATAGATCTTCGAGACAAATTTGTATGTCCATTAAAATTATTGAAATATTCAGGAAATATATAAGAATCTACCTTGTATCCCATTCTCCGAAGTTGTCTAACTTGTCTTAAATATTTCGTTCTACTCGCCGCGATGTCGAGCCTATCCAAAGGTACGGGTCTGTCGTTGATGTCAGTGAATTTAAATTTGAGTTGACGCTTCATTACATTAAGAAGCGAACTGCGACAGATTCTAGGAAAATTCTCATCCTCTTGAAGCTTGAAGTGTAAGAAATCTAGAGTTGGACAGATTTTCTTGCTATATGCTTCAAGTACAGCTTTTCGTATAACTCCCTCAGTGAAGGTGTCAATGATGGTTTTTCTGCAACCAGAGCGGCTAGATTTTGGTGGCGCCAAGATTCCATCCGTGTGATATTCATGAGAAATTCGCATCACAGTTGATTTACTTATCTACGAAAATCAAGTTGAGAATAAAGATGTCACATTTTTGGTTTNCATGAGAAATTCGCATCACAGTTGATTTACTTATCTACGAAAATCAAGTTGAGAATAAAGATGTCACATTTTTGGTTTATTATAAGTAATAATACCTTTAATGCTTCTGATTTTCTTTTTGCCACATTCTGGTAATTAATGGGTATTCTGTGGTTTTAATTTTCTTTCTTCTATTTTTTATTCTGCTCAAAACTTTTTCTGCTTCAAAATATTCTTTTAAATTCATTATCACTTCCTTTTCCGTTTTGCTTTTTGGTCTCACTACTTACAAAAATGTTACAAAAATATAAATACAAAAAAATCAATTATTTACAAAAATATCGTGAAGCTCAGTTTAACAACCAGTTTAAAATGTATCTTATTGAATATTAAAGAAACAATCAATAATTGTATTGCGTTTGCGCAGGCGGAGTTGCGCAGGCGGACTTCATTGATATAATAACTTTTTTTGCGGGAAATNAATTGTATTGCGTTTGCGCAGGCGGAGTTGCGCAGGCGGACTTCATTGATATAATAACTTTTTTTGCGGGAAATATGATTTATGGTTTCCATCTCAATTTTTAGTGAATAAGGTATCTTGCATTTATACATAAAATATCAAAAAAATTAACTAAAATGTTATTCACTTCTGGAAAATTACACGGTATATGTTGAAGAAAATTTTTTTTNATATCAAAAAAATTAACTAAAATGTTATTCACTTCTGGAAAATTACACGGTATATGTTGAAGAAAATTTTTTTTGAATATAAACAAGTATCTTTCATTTATAGATGAATATGATGTTGATTAATGAGAGTACAGGTTTTGAGTATACACTAAGTAGGATTTTCTATAACATACCTATGCGATGATATAAAAGCCATCATATGACCATCTAATATGAAAATGGATGAAAATACAGGGTCACATACTGTTGTCTGTATGATGTATTAATATTTTCATCTGTAGAGACTACTTTTAGTAAACAATATTTTTGTGATTATCCAAAAACGTCACTAATGTTATTTTCCTAAAATCAGAAAACTTCATTATTAGTGCTTGTTGAAGTACAAAACAGTGAATTTTTTTCAAACTTCCCGTAAACAAAAAGTCAACGCCATGGCGATTTCGTTAAATTACTTTCCAACAGTGATGATCGGTCATAATTTATAACTCCACATTTTGCTCTCAATTTCCTTTTCAACGTTTTATATTTTAAGTTTTTTTCTAGATTTTAATGCGAAAAGATATTACCATAAAAGCAACTAAATTAACTTTTATTATCTGAAATGAAGCTTCTAGAAAAGAATTAGAGTGAATGTTCGAAATGTCGACCCTGTTCTGCTAAACAGTATCCCAAAAGGTTGTAAAATACTTTTTCACTGTTCTGAACCATGTGGATAAAAATATTTTCAAAAACAGTCACTATTCTTGCTTTTAATTCTTCGATGTCGTAACACTGCTGCCGGAAGACTAAGTCTTTGACATACACCCATGCGGAAAAATCCATTGGAGTCAAATCCGGTGATCTCGCGGGTCAATCAATGGGACCACCATGCCCGATCCACCGGCCAGGAAACGAAGCGTCCAAATATTTTCTGACTTCACGTGACCAGTTTGCAGGTGCTCCGTCTTGCAAATAGTAAATTTCCATGTCTCTAGCCAGATCCGTTACAGCTGGACCTATCTGTAATTGATTTTCAAAAATATTTATGATATTAAATTTTCAACTCATAATTTTTTAAACGTCAATTTAAGAAGACTTACATTCTTCTGAAGCATGGCGAGATAGTTTTAGCCATTAATATTGCCATCAAAGAAAAGGGACCAACAACACGACCGTCCAATTCCCCGGCCCAAACATTTGTTTTCGGCGAATTTTGGGACTTTGAGTCTTTCATTCATTTTGTGTTGTTTTTCGCCCAATATCGAAAATTCTGACGGTTCATCCGACCGTTTAGGAAGAAGGTTGCTTCATCGATAAAACATATTCGGGACGGAAGTGTTGGATCTTGATGGCACATTTCCATTGCAGTTTGACAAAATTGCATTCGATGGAAGTAATCTTCTTGATGTAGAAATTGTGAGAAACCCATCTTGTATGGGTGGAATTTTTCTCTCTTCAATATTTTCCAAAGAGAAGATCGGTTCATTCCAGCATCAACAGATATCATGAGAGTTGATGAGTGCGGATTCTGGTCAACTGACGCCAGGACACATGCAGAGTTGAAAGCGTTTGTTATTCTACTCTCGTCTTCTCTTTGCCGATTTTCTTGATTTCCTGATCTTTCATGACGTCAAACACCTAATAAAACTGTCTTGTGGTCGGGATTCGCTACTGAAAATACAGCCGCTGCTTTGAGGCTACTGTTGTTGTGCTGGTAGTAAAATTGTACCAGTTGCCCTCTCTGCTGGTTGGTATATTGAGGCATTATTCAACTAATCTTTAGATGGTAACGTAATTTTTACCAACAACTAAAACTTGAGAATGAAGATGAGATGAATGACCAATTTCCGTATGAAATCTAAAATGCAGTAAATTAAAGTAAAATTTTTGCTTATCTTTTGTTGTTTACATGGAAATTGCATTTTGGAAATGGGAAGTATTCCGTAGATTTTTTTGTCAATTCCATTCAACTATTGCCAAATTTCACTGTCGTTCCTCCAGATTTGTTTATTTTAAAAAATAACAAATTTCAAAAATTGGAGGTTTGGAAAAAATTCACTGTATACTCAGTTACTACAAATCACTTTTAAGCATTTTACATAAAATGTGTCGAAGTTTTGAAGCAATGGCGCTCATTTTGTGTTTATCCTTCCTTTAAATTTGGAAGATTTGAATCGTGATTTACATTCTACTTTTCTAAAACAATCTTATGAGTTCGGATATCTGCTTGTCAATTAGTAGTTCTACGCATGGAATTAAACAACAATGTTTACACTTTTGCGTCCCTAATTTTTAAATGTGGTGGCAAGTATATGCAAAGATATTTGATGCCCCTCTTTTCATTACACAATCACAAAAAGAACCATGCACTGAATTATGAGCATGGATGTTATTGTTTTAAATATTTACTTTACTAAGTCCCATTGATCTACTTTTACAAGCGCGTCGACGATAATTTGGAATTGATTAAGATAGACTACAAACGTGCAATAGTAGAGTCTTGCATTTACATAGTGTCGGATGGGAAAGTGAACTTTCTCCACTTTCCATAGCGTACCTTGTGTTAATTTTAGAAAACACCCCGAGAGGCTGAAATCGTGTTCCCATGTCTGGCAAAATCTTCGCTTTATACTCATTTACAGTAGGGCGTAGCATTGTCTCGCCAGTCTTCTTTCCATTCGCGTCGCTCCCAAGATATGCCCTTCCTATCACAAGTTTTGTTCAAACTAGCACCAATAACAGAACAAAATAAAAATTGAATATAATAGTTAGTAGNCATGGAATTAAACAACAATGTTTACACTTTTGCGTCCCTAATTTTTAAATGTGGTGGCAAGTATATGCAAAGATTTTAGTAGAAATTAGAATAAACTTTTATCGGATGATACCAAATTGATGCCCCTCTTTTCATTACACAATCACAAAAAGTACCATGCACTGAATTATGAGCATGGATGTTATTGTTTTAAATATTTACTTTACTAAGTCCCATTGATCTACTTTTACAAGCGCGGCGACGATAATTTGGAATTGATTTAGATAGACAAACGTGCAATAGTAGAGTCTTGCATTTACATAGTGTCGGATGGGAAAGTGAACTTTCTCCACTTTCCATAGCGTACCTTGTGTTAATTTTTTCAAACGGCAAACACCCCGAGAGGCTGAAATCGTGTTCCCATGTCTGGCAAAATCTTCGCTTTATACTCATTTACAGTAGGGCGTAGCACTGTCTCGCCAGTCTTCTTTCCATTCGCGTCGCTCCCAAGATATGCCATTCCTATCACAAGTTTTGTTCAAACTAGCACCAATAACAGAACAAAATAAAAATTGAATATAATAGTTAGTAGAAAAATTAGTTAAAAATTCTTACGTATAAATTGGTAAATATATTCAATAATTTTAGTTACTTTTAAAATTTTGATAACTGTTGCCTTCTCCAGTCACTTCATCCAAATGTGCGAACGGCTCAGTTCTATGTAGGAACGTTTTACCACAACGAATTGGCTGTAAGCAGTCTATCCAGTACTCCTCATCAGAACACTCTTATGATGACAAGGAGTACTTTCTGTCTCTAGTTGTAGTATGGTGATGAGTTCATAGTAAATTGCTACTAAATTGTAAATATAGTATTGAGCGAGCGAACTATTCTAATGTGAGCTAACATTAAATCTCCGTATCTCAGTTCTAATTTTATAGTTTATATCTTGCCATGCGTAAAGTTTTAGGGCAACCTCTGGATAAAGTGATTATCTCTTTCTTAGAGCAAAGATAAATTTATCCACAGAACAAGCATTTATACTTCACATAATATTATCGTTTTCTTAATATAAAACAAATCATACACCCAACACAAACTCGATATAGTTATTCTTAAAATCAAACTTATCTGAGTATGACAAGTTGCTAAAACTTATCTGGAGATAACACCTCAGTCATTCTAAGGATAAGGAAATCATGCAATGATACAGAAGGTAGTAAGAAAATTTTTAACGCCAGTATTAGATACTGTTTTGAAAAACAAAAATTACACTCCTGAGACGAGGGTTACGGTAGAACCAAAAATGAAAAAACCTGACAACTTACCAACTTGAAACAAAGAATTTTCAGAANAGACGAGGGTTACGGTAGAACCAAAAATGAAAAAACCTGACAACTTACCAACTTGAAACAAAGAATTTTCAGAATCTCAAAGTCTCCAATGTGGATGCCAAACTCGTTTCGAAAAACTAGAGGTCTAAAATTCACTCATTTCCGCATTAAATTTTCATAATTATTTTCAATTTTTCCAGTAAAATGTTAACATAGTTTCGAGAAAGATGATAATTACAATTAAAACGACATTGCAGAACGGAGACTCAAAATAATCGACGAGAGGATAAAAATGCTTGGATATCAATGGGCAAAGTCAGGCATTTCATCGTAGAAAGTAAGGCATCATGTTCCCCATATATTTGGTAAGCAATATAACTGATCTGCATCCACCAAATGTAAAGTGAGTTTATTTAAATAAAATTCCTATTCACATATACTCATCCTTTTGATGTTAGTTGGTGTCACTAGCTTCGTTCAGTGAAATTTTTGAGCAAAATGGGTTGTAAGGTTTTTTTTCACGTTTCAGATTCTCAAACGCAACGAAATCAAGATTCAATCCACAAAAAGTTTGGAGCTCGTCCAATAATGGTGAAGCCAGTTTTGGAAAGCTATTAAGTAGATAGAAATTATATGTTTAAGTTAGTGAGAACAAACTGTATGATTAACGAAACATGTACCTTCATTTCACAACTCTATTTTTCATATCACGTGGCATGCAAAAGATGAACAAAACAACATCTAAATGCAGAGCACAAGTAAAATTACCACTTATTTCTTAACTCAAAACGTAACATAAAGACTTAGAAATACAGGTTTTTGGATCAAATATCAAACAACGTTTCAGATTCTCAAACGCAACGAAATCGAGATTCAATCCACAAAAAGTTTGGAGCTCGTCCAATAATGGTGAAGCCAGTTTTGGAAAGCTATTAAGTAGATAGAAATTATGTTTAAGTTACTGAGAACAAACCGTATGATTAACGAAACATGTACCTTCATTTCACAACTCTATTTTTTATATCACGCGGCATGCAAAAACATGAACGAAACAACATCTAAATGCAGGGCATAAGTAAGATTACCACTTATTTTCTAACTCAAAACGTAACATAAGGAGTTAGAAATACGTTTTATTGAATTAAATATCAAACAAAGTTTCAGATTCTCAAAAGCAAAAAATCAAGATTCAATCCACAAAAAATTTGGAGCTCGTCCAAGAATGGTGAAGCCAGTTTTGGAATGCTATTAAGTAGATTCAGTACTTGAGTAGTCTGTGAAGTAAAAAACGTTGGGTAATATTATAGGACCAACTAAACTTTACGTTGCGTATGCGTAAATTTGCACGGACTGACTAAAAAACTTACCGGTAAGGCTGACCGTACTCCTTACCACAACTAAAACATTAAACTTTTTCTTCCGACGTTGAAATGTCTGCTTCTGAATCACTTTCACTGCCGAGGGTGATAACTAATTTGGGATACACAGCATAGTTCAGCCACCAATTGGTTAATACTTTTGATTTTAACTGGGAAATCACTTTGGTTGATATTTAACTGGGTACAGAATTCCTCGCTCCTATTCTTTAGTTCCGTCAAAAACTTTTTTACATTTTCAATTATCTGATTTATGTTCTTGTTACTAGTTTGGTTTTGGCGTTTTGGAGTTTGACTAGCCATTTTTCAAAAACAAATTATATTAAATTTTGTTAATTGTTTGTTATTTATTAGTTGAAATACAAACTCAAGTTTAAATTAAATAAAAACCTCTTATCCGACATGGGCAACCCACCCTACCCTGGTAAGTTTTTTAGTCAGTCCGTGAAAATTTACGCACACGCAACGTAAAGTTTAGTTGATTCGATAATAGTCTAGGATACATGGTCGGTATAGTTACAAAACCTCCATATAAATAATATGCGAAATTAAACATTTTTTGGCCTTCGGTCACTTCGGGTGAATCTTTGATTTGTATATTTTCTAGATACATTTTTAATATGACAGGTTAAAACTCCCTCTTGAGTAACAAGACCGCTTTATTACAATGGCTTATAATTAGTAAGAATTATTAACTAACTTGATTGCAAATNAACTCCCTCTTGAGTAACAAGACCGCTTTATTACAATGGCTTATAATTAGTAAGAATTATTAACTAACTTGATTGCAAATCAACTAGCTGTATTATTAATTAATGTGAGGAACGAAGTTAAAGAAGTTTATGTGAATATTGTCAATCTGTCTGCCTTCTTGCTTTTGTCATAAGGGCAGTTAAAGTGGAATACTCCATTATTTGTACTTATTCACATAAAAACCATATTTCACTCAGAAAACTGGTAGCTTTACTCCGATCCAACTCTAAACCCGATATTGTTGAAAATTTTTTAAATCTTATCGATATTTTGCAGCAACTGTATAGCNTCAACTAGCTGTATTATTAATTAATGTGAGGAACGAAGTTAAAGAAGTTTATGTGAATATTGTCAATCTGTCTGTCTTCTTGCTTTTGTCATAAGGGCAGTTAAAGTGGAATACTCCATTATTTGTACTTATTCACATAAAAACTATATTTCACTCAGAAAACTGGTAGCTTTACCCCGATCCAACTCTAAACCCGATATTGTTGAAAATTTTTTAAATCTTATCGATATTTTGCAGCAACTGTATAGCNCCCGATCCAACTCTAAACCCGATATTGTTGAAAATTTTTTAAATCTTATCGATATTTTGCAGCAACTGTATAGCAATGGTTACACTTTGAAACTTCACACATTCTGGCCCATTCCCACAAGTGCAAATAAAATACGTTGTCAATATTCCCTACCATTCTACGGTTTGTCTATAATCACATGATTCCTATGGCTTAATATTCTAATCTCTACTTCATATCTATAAACCAAAAGGACCTGTATATCCAGCGTACGATGGTTCTATATTTCCGTCAATAAAAGATAAATTTCTTATCATTTACTACAATCCCCTTTTTTCGCTTTGCCTGTCACTTTAAATTTCAATTTCTATCAAATGTGTCAATTTTAATTGTAAAGTTTTCGGATTGGCCTCTACTCCGACCATATTCCTTTCAGGCTTGCCTCATATCAATTTTAGACAGTTCTCATCATCCAGCAAAAGAGCAAAAAGCGCGAATCATACNCTTTCAGGCTTGCCTCATATCAATTTTAGACAGTTCTCATCATCCAGCAAAAGAGCAAAAAGCGCGAATCATACAAATGAGAACACGATGAGACTTAAATGCAAAATGCAAATGCAACGATTGCGAAAATTATTTTAAATTCAAGTTACTAGCTATTGTAAAACTAAAATTGCCTTCAGTTAAGTATTCAGAACAGGAAACTTAAAGTGTCTCTGGTGGTAAAAGTATTAGTTAGCTATGCAATAATTATGAAGTTCCATGCGTCATTCCATAAACTGAACAAAGCTGGTGATCTGTTGCAATAATGCCATTTTTACAAAACCATTGCTTTATTCAAACCAAGGGTGGCGTATTCTAAATCACAGAAACCGNAGGAAACTTAAAGTGTCTCTGGTGGTAAAAGTATTAGTTAGCTATGCAATAATTATGAAGTTCCATGCGTCATTGCATAAACTGAACAAAGCTGGTGATCTGTAGCAATAATGCCATTTTTACAAAACCATTGCTTTATTCAAACCAAGGGTGGCGTATTCTAAATCACAGAAACCGTCCGCTGAGTTGTATTCAGAAATCTTATCAACCCTAACGGAATGTCTATCCAAATTAAAGCATAAAGGTTCGAAGAAAAGCCTTAGGTTCGAACCTCGAACTTTTTCGAACTTCAGTTCCAAAGGTTCGAACTAAGGTTCGAACCTTTGGACTCACTTTTTCTCTAATAAATAAATTAGCATATGGACCCCATTTAACAAAGTGAATAACAAAATTTTATTGAAGTTTGGCATATACCATTTTCTACTCCACCAGTTTAAAATGTGAGCGAAGAAAGCAAAGTTCACTTAAAATTTCGTCGTTCAAATTTGGACGAACTTTGTTGCAAATGTAAGTTGCCAAAGAAAACGCTCTTTCTGATTCTAGGTTAATTGGTGTTGTAGTAAAGACACTGATATTAGTTTTTTCAAAACTATATTATAACAATTTTTAAGTGCCTGTGTAGGCAGGTAATTGATCCATTGGTTTTCAAAACAGTTTTACAATCAGAAACTTTACATTTCGCATGTTGCGTGTCTTTAATTCGATCAAAATGATTCCACAATGACTGTGGGATTTCGGGTAGGTTTAAGGAGTTTGGTGAATTTGTCGTATTTTCCGTAACCACTAAGCTGTTTCCGGAACCCTTGACACCACAGATGAAACACGATCCAGGAATCGAACCACGGTTCAGATCGGTATCGGTAGAAATATAGCTGGATCGGTTCGCGGATCGGGTTCGAAAGAATATTAAAATGTTGGTTCGGATCGTGGTTCGGGTTCAAAACCTTATTGGATCGGTTCGTAGTTCGGGTTCGAAAGGTTTTTATAATGTTGGATCGGTTTGTGGATCGGGTTCGAATTTTTTTTTCATTCTTGGATCGGTCCGCGGTTCGGGTTCGAATTTTTTTTAAATGTTGAATCGGTTCGATTTGGTTTTGTTTCCTGGTTAGAATCGTGGTCCTGGTTCGATTTGTTTCTCTGCTGGTTCGAATCGATTTGTCTGTTGGCTGGATTCGTGGATCGCTTACTTCTAAATTTATGGAGGAGGGTGTTAGAACATTGGATCGGTTCGTGGCTCGGGTTCGACATTTTTTTAATGTCGGATCGGTTCGTGGATCGGGTTCAAATTTTTTTTTCATTCTTGGATTGGTTCGTGGATCGGGTTCGAAAATATTTTTCATTGTTGGATCGGTATGCGGTTCGGGTTCGATAATTTTTTTCATTGTTGGATCGGTTCTTGGTTCGGGTTCGATAATTTTTTTTCATTCGTGGATCGGTTCGCGGTTCGGGATCGAAAGATTTTTAGAATCTTGGATCGGTTCGTGGATCGGGTTCGATTTATTCTTTTCTGTTAGATCGGTTTGTGGATCGGGTTCGAAATTTTTCTCATGTTTCATCTGTGCTTGACACATTATGTGAATCGAGAAAACAATAGGAAAAAGTAAATTTATGAAAGTTTCGGAATGGTTTACCACAATTTTTTGAATGAAAACTCATTCCCTACTAGTGTGGTAGATGTCAGCTAAGATTATATTTAGTAAAAAGGTTCGAACCTTTGAAGAAAGGGTTCGAACCCCGAACCTTTAAGTATGCAGTGACCGTTCGAACTAAAGTTCGAACCAAAGGTTCGAACCTTATGCTCTAATCCAAATTCAAAGAAAAGGTCGGTATTGTCGTTTGTAGCAACAATTGTCTAAACAGAATCACCAAGTGTAAGATACACAAGTATTTATAAATTCAACCGATTAACAAATATTGGCAATGGACGGACAGATAGTTATTGCATATTATTACCTTCCTCATATTCTTGCAGTACGCAGGTAATAACAGAAACTGAAAAGTATGTACTGGGACTTTGAGGGAAGGATTCGCGAGGTTTAAAATTATCACAATAGATCTGATATTTTATTGACTTACTTCATAATTTGTTGATGAATAAATTTTTTTTAGATTTTGAATGATGATAATGAAAAGGCTCCTAGTAGCAATGAGTTCATATGTTTATGGTATTTTATTTTCTTATATTTAGTTTCAGTGTATTTAGATGTATTTATCCAGCAGATTGTACGATTTTTGATTTTCTGCTCGTTGGTTTTGCACTAGTTTGTATTTCACGCTGGATGGTTTGCCAATCGTTGTTTTGAAGCTGTTGGTTTCATGCTTACTTTTATAACGTTGAATTACAAACGCGCTCCAGATTGCCTTTCTGTACGAGGTTACTATGAGTGCCAACCCACCCTTATAATTCAGTTTCACGTAACGAAATTGAGTAAGACTATTTAGCAAAAATTTAGTTGTCTGGAAGCAGACGGTTGGGATACATACAATGTCTCAGGAAACGCTTGAGTACTTGAAATTTTTGAATTTTGGGTATTATATTGGCTATACTCCCTACTTACTCACTCTGAATGGTGGAAAGCTTAAAATAGAAATGGGAAGTAAACTCCGAGTGGCAATTTACAAGTTGGCAATAATGTCAGTCATAATAACTTTTCTTTCTCTCATTCCAGTAGGAATGGCTTATGATTTGCTGGTTGACGCATTCATATATGAANTGGCTATACTCCCTACTTACTCACTCTGAATGGTGGAAAGCTTAAAATAGAAATGGGAAGTAAACTCCGAGTGGTAATTTACAAGTTGGCAATAATGTCAGCCATAATAACTTTTCTTTCTCTCATTCCAGTAGGAATGGCTTATGATTTGCTGGTTGACGCATTCATATATGAANTTATGGTATTTTATTTTCTTATATTTAGTTTCAGTGTATTTAGATGTATTTATCCAGCAGATTGTACGATTTTTGATTTTCTGCTCGTTGGTTTTGCACTAGTTTGTATTTCACGCTGGATGGTTTGCCAATCGTTGTTTTGAAGCTGTTGGTTTCATGCTTACTTTTATAACGTTGAATTACAAACGCGCTCCAGATTGCCTTTCTGTACGAGGTTACTATGAGTGCCAACCCACCCTTATAATTCAGTTTCACGTAACGAAATTGAGTAAGACTATTTAGCAAAAATTTAGTTGTCTGGAAGCAGACGGTTGGGATACATACAATGTCTCAGGAAACGCTTGAGTACTTGAAATTTTTGAATTTTGGGTATTATATTGGCTATACTCCCTACTTACTCACTCTGAATGGTGGAAAGCTTAAAATAGAAATGGGAAGTAAACTCCGAGTGGCAATTTACAAGTTGGCAATAATGTCAGTCATAATAACTTTTCTTTCTCTCATTCCAGTAGGAATGGCTTATGATTTGCTGGTTGACGCATTCATATATGAAAGGGTATTGGCAGCTGTAATTCTAATACTACTTTATAATGTATGTTGTATGTACATCGGTTTTATGGTGAAGTGCGACACAATTTATGCAATACTAAAGAATACTTTGCATATTAGCCGTGAGTTTGGTAAGTTTCGCCTACACAATATCGAATATGCCTAAGAAAACAGTATCTCTAAGTAGTGTAGCCAATACTAAAATTACAAATTTTATTTCACCTCCGTTGTTTTTGCTAGCAGTAACTAATATATTGAGACGGTGCAGCGCCAATAATAATTATAATAATAATTATTATCTATTTTTTGTTAGTTTTGCTGCGAGTTTAGTGCTCGCAGACTTTATTAATTCAATTATTTGTTAGTTGTCTGTGAGCTTCGTGCTCACAGACAAGATAATTTTTTATTTATTTTGGTTTGAGTCTGTGATAAGTCCACAGACTCATAATTATTTGTTAGTTGTCTGTGAGCTTCGTGCTCACAGAGAAGATAATTTTTTATACATTTTGGTTTGAGTCTGTGATAAGTCCACAGACTCATAATTTGTATAATTTGTATTAATAAAGTCTGCGAGCATTAAGCTCGCAGCAAAACTAACAAAGAATAGATAATAATAATTATTATTAATTATTATTGGCGCTGCACCGTCTCAATATCACAAGTAAACTGTCAATAGTAAAGTTGTGAGCCTATTGGCATTGGGTGTGAGTCTTACCCATGTGTGTCAACCCTGAATGGTTGTGGAGAAATAGAGTTCATATGTTAACATAAATTTTGTATTAGATTGATCCTTAGGGAGATATTTATAAGCATTGGTAAAAGTGTACAATTGTTTCTTTGCTTACTAAAAAGGAATCCTATTTTCAACAATTTCAGCATTGCTAGTGTTAAACACTCATGAAACTAACGCTTCTCTTCTTAATTTTAGGCAAATTCTACTCTTGGAGCCCAAAGCAAAAGGATGGAAACGAAAACTATTTAAAATCATTCGTATTTCTCTTGGTAACTTCGACTATGCTGGCACCATCAAGTAACTTTATATTTGTCGAGATCCGTCTGCACTTCTATTCACTAGTGCAAGTTCTAGTGGACAGTTATAGCCTTTCTCAACAACAATATAATTATATAAATGCACTTATATATTTCGGAACGATTCAACTTTGTGTCGTGGATGTCGTGATCATTGGCCACACTGCCATTTACATAATTATTGGAAACTTGGGCAAGAGAACTTTCGATTGTAGCAAAAGGTTTGGAGACCATAGCATTATGCTTAAAATTGAATGGATATTTTTACTTAATTTCTCTTGCAGAATGATTGAGAATGCCAGAAAGATTTCTCCGAATACAGTGAATTCATTAACTATGAACTACAAAGCGATTCAACTTTGTGTTCTTTGGTTTGAAATTGAATTCAAAAACTGGGCTCTACTAATTTTAGTAAACGCGGTTATCTTGGTNCTTTGTGTTCTTTGGTTTGAAATTGAATTCAAAAACTGGGCTCTACTAATTTTAGTAAACGCGGTTATCTTGGTGACGGCTATTATCGTTTGCGTTTTTCATTGTAGTGAAGAATGTGGAATAATTGCCTCATTAATGGCAGGAGTACTTGTACTCCTGGTGCTACAATTCTTGCAAGTAACATCTAAATGTGGTGGTAGACTCAGTGATAGCGCAAATCAGGTTCTATTTGCCCTTCGTGGTCAACAGCTGGGACAATTCGATAGAAAAAGAGTAAGAAGTCTAGCAAGAATTCACATGAAAATCGGAAGGAACAGTAAGNAGCTGGGACAATTCGATAGAAAAAGAGTAAGAAGTCTAGCAAGAATTCACATGAAAATCGGAAGGAACAGTAAGATCACCAAGGAATCGTTCCTTTACATATTGAGTGACGTTATTCTGGCTAATGTTATTGATATAATGATTGCTATACGCTGAACTCGCGTGTCTATTTTACTTTGGTGAGATAGAGAAATTGAAAAGTAGGAAGTTGTGAATGTGAAAAGCTATTTTCAACTACACAAAATATATAACTAACTATGTTTCCATTTTTGATGAAAATAACACAATCAAAGAAGTTTAGTTCGTTTTCTCCACAGACTCCTAAATTTGCATGCACTAGCATAAAATTGCTTTTAGAGTCTATTTTCTAAACGTTTCAGTAAGTTGTCATAAATAAGTAGTTTGCTTGGTATTGAATAAATTTTTTCTGCCATTAGCTTATTTCAAAATCTCACAATAGAATGATTAGTTGAATGAGTGCTACAAATGCCGCAAATGGAGTGGCAATATGAAATCAAAACAAGTAAGGAAAGGGATTGCAGAGACATAAGTCGCATATTGTAAAAGATTAGACATGCCTAAAAATAGATTTAGAAAAANAAGGAAAGGGATTGCAGAGACATAAGTCGCATATTGTAAAAGATTAGACATGCCTAAAAATAGATTTAGAAAAAGTTTGAACTAAACCATGAAGCTTAAGCTAAATGAATAAATTATTATACTCTAAAAATTCAGATAGAGCAATTACTCCTAATATGTTCGAATAATGCATGTATATNTATACTCTAAAAATTCAGATAGAGCAATTACTCCTAATATGTTCGAATAATGCATGTATATCTTTTTATTTCGTTCCAAATTGTTAGCTAATTTACGTAATATGTTGCAATATTTTGCTGTATGGCAAATAATAAAATGCTACAAATTAATTCATCTAATGGTTTAGCACTTAACGTTTAGGTAAGAGAAATTGTATTGTCTTGCAGAATCAAAATACATCAAGCCATTCTAGAAAATGTAGAATTCGGAACCATTAATCAATGCTGAAGGTTATAAATGAATAATTTTCTACGTCAATTTCATTTTAAACCCGTATTGAAAAGGACCTCCTAGTTTGCTGTTTTTTGAATAAATCTTATGGTCTCTAAGCTGTTGCGGCGGATAAAGTTTTATTACGTGATGTCACGCAATGGAATGCAGTTTTGTTGCTCAACGCCAATAGCGGCAAAGCATGAACCAAATTCAACTGATCTAATTAAATATAATGAGATTGCAAACAGCATTTAAATTAACAGATTTGTTTCATCTAACCTTGCATTCTTGATATTATATCTGTCAGTGATAGTGTCAAACACGTACATTGTTATTCAGTGTCAAGAATATATTTGTATACGAATGGTGTATAATGGATTCTTATGAAACGAGTTGTTGTATTCTCTATATAATGAGAAAAACAATATCCCTTGCTTGGTTATAAGTACTCTCTCTTACATTTTGCTCGATTAGATTAAATTTATTTCAAAATTTTTAGGTTAGCAAGAGCTTGCCGACAAAGCTATTATCAGTCCAACTGTTTCAAAAGCTTCTTTTGAGACTACGTCAATCAATTTCCTTACTACTTCGCGCGTCACACCTCAATTAGGTGTTAGTGATATTTGAGATCACATTTTTCAGTCTATTTAACCAATTCACCAAACCACAATCCATGTTTCACAAAATTCACATCATGAACGACGAAGGAAGGACTAATTTTTTTATTTTCTCTCAGCACCTTTTGTTAAATAGAGTAACTGCGACATATTCTTCTTGCTATCCCCTGACTTCTGTCAATTTTTAAACGGCTCAATATTGGCTCACTTTTTCTTTCTGTTGGGATCATGGTGTTTATGATTTTTATCTTACCAAATCCCTCGTACGTATTTGAACCGTAGTCGGTGAGACTGTATGAGCTGCGATGAACGTTCCGTACGCATGAGTGAAACTCGTCATAGTAGAACCTCTCTCCATTCACAATGGAACTTTTTTTTTTTTTTTTTTTTAAATCTTGAATAAAGGCGCTTGTTTCAAGCTCAGTTTCAGACTCGGAGAAATTGGCATCAGCAGTAAATGACACCATTTGGCTACTGGACGACATGTGGTTGTTAGTAGGGTTTTCCCGCTTCCAAATCACTTCAAATTCTTCTACATCAACTTCCGTAGGACAACTAATGCCTTCCGTCCGGTAAAAAAAATCATATTTTACTGTCACATGTCCAACTGGTGTAACTAAATTGTTGATTTGTAGTGTTTCTAGTGTACCGTTGTCCATGTCCTGACACTGACAGTATCAGACTCAACTGATTATATCTACAAAAAAAAAGTTATGTTTAAATATAGATAAATTTTTGTGAAAATGAGCCATTTGTAGTTGGGAATGTTTGCTTACCAAATTGATGTTGTTTTGTACTAATAGGAAGTAGGGGGAAATTAATAACTCGAGGATCAGACTATGCGAAGGAACAATCTCTGATTGGTTAATTCAAACTTTCGTACTGTGGTCAGCCACGGAAGATATAATTTCTCCAATGGGAAATATTTAACTCTCTGCACTTACTTGTAATTCCAAATTTTTAAAACAATAATAGTAAGAATAATTTTTTGACAAAGTGTTTACTCAGTTTGTTTTTGTAACTTTAAATATTCTTGAGCCGTGCGTCATGACAACATTGTTAGGACTGTTAAAATTAAAAATTATTTGAAAAATTAATAATAATCTGAAAAATTAACGAAAATGGAAAAAAAACGGATGATGGTGGGGAAAATTGATCTGTGACAGTAAAAATAAACTATCACCAAAAGTACAAAATTTTAATTTTTAACTGCTATTAAAAATAGATCAAAATTTACGAATTTTTGAATAAAAAATTTAATTTTCTACGTTTATGCGGTTACGTTACCATTCATATTGGTACTATACAATGATAAGATTATAAACATAGCAACAACAAAACTCAAATTTTACTATACTTTAATCAAAGGTCAAACAGTATGATTTTAGAACAAAATTACAAAACTTTAAGAAAAATATCACTTAAATTCAATTCTGTGAATTTTATACTCTCGCCACTTAATAATATTCGATAAACACTTAATTCAGTTTTCCCAAGACTACTTTGTAAGGTGATGATCGTGTGATTTAAAGTTGAGATATTTCATCTGATGGAAAAAAGATGAAATTTTTGTTCCTTTGACGCTAAATTAAATTAATAAAAATTAATATTACTTTAACAAAATTGAAGTGAAACTTAATTGTACAATTTACCAAATAGTCCAATCGACGTATTCCTGTAACTACTAAATCAGGTAGTATCGATAGAGCAGTAGCTAAGATTACAACAAACCAAAAGTCTGATCTCGATACAAGTTCAAAGTATGCAAACTGTAGAGATCCACCAAATGGACTATAAATATAAATAAAATAAGCAGAAATGTATAAAAGTTTATAAATTTTTTTAAATTTTGAATTACTTACGATTTAAGTACTTCAGAAGTGATGACATAAAATATTAAAAAACCAAGAAACGAACCACTCAGACTAACGAATAGTATCCAGTTGAAGTGTATAACATTCGATGCAACCTGATCAAATATCCAAGCAAATAGTTAGTCTGAAACATAACTAGTCGTATGACTCATGAATAGTATATTTGTACGCTTACATTAATAAGTGTTATACTAACGAGTAAAGTATTGAGTAAATGACTATACATTCCCCAATCAAATTGTTCAAATTCTGATCCCAAGACAAGTCGGGGGAAGTGGACGAGAAGAAACATGTGCCAAACAAGTAAACTGGTCCACCAAACTAATGCTTTTCGATTAAAGAGAGCATTTCCTCGAAATTTATTATAAAAACTTGGATTTCGAAGTAATTCTTCAGGTGTTTTGAATTGTTCCTGGAGTCCATAGATAACAATTGGTACTGAGACAAAGAGCATATTGTAACACATCAGAAAGTAAGTGTCGAAAACTGTCTGAAATGTAACAATTTGTATTTGGTGGAATCAAATTTGAAATATGATTTTTTAGTGAACTATCAATGAAACTTACTTGGCCAGAAAAACCACTGTCAAATCCATAAAAAAATTGCGGAATTGCAAATAATACACAGCGATAAAATATATGAGCCACTAAGGTAGCCAGACGATAGTAAAACCAAATGCCATGGACTAGTATTGCTTTTTGAAGATGTTGAAATTGTGCCAGTGCGAAATCTGCTGCTTTTGCTGCCTGGCGACCTTCACGTCCAAGGATTCCTAAAAAAAAATTTTTTTTTTGTTTGTGCGCATAGTCAGTAAAACTGATATCAACAATGAAAGTGTCGAATGAAACATTTTACATACCAATTCCAACATGTGCCTCTTGAATCATTGCCACATCGTTCCCCCCATCGCCCACTGCACAGACACGAGATTTTTTCCCTTCCTTAGTAGATGTTATAAGACGCACGACCTGAAATCATCAAAATGAACAAAAAAAATAATATTTTTTAATTTTTGCATTTTATTCGATAATGAGCAGACTGAGGAAGTTTAGGTGCTAAAACCCACTGTGGAGGTACCTAAAAAAGGCTAAAAATTTGGCAAAAAAGGTTCTAAAAATTATAAATAATTAAAATAATGTGGCAAAAATCAGAAGTAAGCTACCCATATAAGTGAAAAACTTGCTAACGAAAGGAACATATTAGAGATATGAAACGTTCCCAATAAAGTGACATAGTATGAATGAAAGACTGTAGAATTATTAAATGAAAAACTAAATTGTCGGCAAAATATTATGATTAAAGNAGGGCTAAAAATTTGGCAAAAAAGGTTCTAAAAATTATAAATAATTAAAATAATGTGGCAAAAATCAGAAGTAAGCTACCCATACAAGTGAAAAACTTGCTACGAAAGGAACATATTACAGATATGAAACGTTCCCAATAAAGTGACATAGTATGAATGAAAGACTGTAGAATTATTAAATGAAAAACTAAATNAGATATGAAACGTTCCCAATAAAGTGACATAGTATGAATGAAAGACTGTAGAATTATTAAATGAAAAACTAAATTGTCGGCAAAATATTATGATTAAAGACGAAAGAAAATGTTATCAAAAACGTAAAAAAAATTTCTTTTTAATTAACCAGTTTATAATTTATGTGAGAAAAATAAGCACATAGAAAGTCGCAAGTATACTACAATCAGGAGATTAAAAAAATGTTCATGACAGGAAAAAAGTCCGATCGCAGGAGAACACATTAAAATTATAAATCTTTGCAAGAAATGTAAAAAACAATTATGGTTTGAAATGGGCAACTGATTTGAAAGAAGTTGCATTGAAAGCTGAGGCAAATCCCTGTAATGAAGATAAAGTCAGAAAAAAAGAAAATGGTGCAAAACATTCAAATAGGCGATAACGTTGAAGGATTACGCAGAGACACAAATTTGGTAAATATGGAGAACAGATGTAATTAAGTATATTTCCTTTATAATATCTAACAAAGTTAATCAATTATATGTAATTTGTGTTTCTTAGGAATAACATAGTTTATCTGTATGGTCGATGAGTAGTGCCGTTGATTTTAAGATAGAGCGTTGTTAATAAATCTAATATAGAAATAAAGAAAAATATGCTAAGTAATTCATCCATGGTAAGCGTAGCCTGTCTATAGTATNATAAATCTAATATAGAAATAAAGAAAAATATGCTAAGTAATTCATCCATGGTAAGCGTAGCCTGTCTATAGTATCTCTCCGATAATACTAGACAGAGTGGACATGGTAACCGATCAGCTACGCCATTGGTGGTAAAAAATAAAAATGTATGCTAGAAACTGAGTCCATTGAGTTTGAAATTTACAATTTTTATGTAATTTTAGANATAAATCTAATATAGAAATAAAGAAAAATATGCTAAGTAATTCATCCATGGTAAGCGTAGCCTGTCTATAGTATTTCTCCGATAATACTAGACAGAGTGGACATGGTAACCGATCAGCTACGCCATTGGTAGTAAAAAATAAAAATGTATGCTAGAAACTGAGTCCATTGAGTTTGAAATTTACAATTTTTATGTAATTTTAGANAGTAAAAAATAAAAATGTATGCTAGAAACTGAGTCCATTGAGTTTGAAATTTACAATTTTTATGTAATTTTAGAAGAATTTTTTCCAAACGACTAAAATAGGTTCAAATCTAGGTTTTAAGGTTTAAAAGTTCAAAACGGTGCTTCAGGTGCGGAAAATATTTTGTCTATCGATTTGGTATCTCTATGAAACGTGAAGATCCGGAATCACAGACCTCTAGCTCCAACCATTCGTTAACACCAATTTTGTACTTATTTTCAGTCTAATAATGAGTCACATTTCTTATACCTGTGCTTTCTGCAAAGGTGCCATTCGGCAAAAAATAACTTGTGAAGATGATAAAGCAACATTTGCTAAAAATTCTCGACTGTTGTCAAATGCAAACGCAAAGCTCACACCGTCAACCACTAATGTTGACTCAATTAAACTTCCCTCTCTTTCATTTCTAAAAAAAAAANACGCAAAGCTCACACCGTCAACCACTAATGTTGACTCAATTAAACTTCCCTCTCTTTCATTTCTAAAAAAAAAAATTTAATTAATACAACTTGAAAAAGAATTTTTTTTAATAAAATATGCTAATTTCACCTTATGTTGACGAGTTTCTCCATTGCTAACTCAGGACTTGTGGCANACGCAAAGCTCACACCGTCAACCACTAATGTTGACTCAATTAAACTTCCCTCTCTTTCATTTCTAAAAAAAAAATTTAATTAATACAACTTGAAAAAAAAATTTTTTTAATAAAATATGCTAATTTCACCTTATGTTGACGAGTTTCTCCATTGCTAACTCAGGACTTGTGGCATCCGTCAAGTAGCCAATGGTTGAGTTTAATGTAACAACTTTTGTAATATCTTTCTGTAAGTGTGCATTAGTTTGTCTATTCACAGTAGTTGATATGAGGCCACATGTGGCTCCGATATTAACAGCAGTTTCCATTTTATCTCCAGTTAACATCCATACTCGTATTCCAGCTTCTTTAAATGAACTGAGGGTTTGAGCCACATTTGCTTGGAGTTGATCTTCAACTGCCGTAGTTCCCAAAAGTGTTAAATCTGATTCAACTTTTTTATAAAATTCTTGTAGTTCTTCAGGATGTCGACGAAGTTGGTCATATTCTTTTTGAATTTCTGCCACTTCCGATGATAAAATTTCCTTTTTTGCAATGACTAAAGTACGGTAGCCTTTCTATTAAAAATTCTACATTATTATTATTATATACTGTTGTGGCCAGTTCAACCATAATCTGTTAGTTAATCGTCGGTTAAATGGCCAAGTAATTCCAACTTGAAACTAAATTATCTTGATGACTAGCAACTTGGGAGTGAATCGTAGCGATACTGTGCGTCTCCGCTAATTAATCAGTGATTAAAGTTAATCCCCCCATTTTTCCCAGTCAAAATATATCATCCATGATTAAAGTTTTTCTAACCGGAAATTAGGACTAACCGACCATACATGAACCGGCTAATCAGTGATTTACTCAAGTTGATGTTGACTTAGGCGTTAACGTAAATTTCTTTACGTTTATNTTGACTTAGGCGTTAACGTAAATTTCTTTACGTTTATCCACTAACAACGCCACTTTAAGTTACCGTGTCAGACTAAGTCAATCTCTAAGTATCTATTATTGTATATAATCGAAAAGTAGAAAATGAATATGGTGTATTGATTGGTTACTTTGGCAAACTGGTTGACATGATCAATAGAGGCCTCTAGTGTTTCTGTTAGAGTGCAAGTAACACATTTTGGAAATATGGCAGATTCTGCGCCCTTCGTGATAAGGAAGAATCGCTTACTCTGGTTATTCTCAACTATCACCGACATACATTTTCTATCTGCAAACATAAATTGAAATTATAAATCATCGGTGCTAGTACGAATCAAACTGGGTGAAGATTTCCAAAAATTGTTTTTAAAAGTTGAATCTAGAACTATATTTTTCAAGGCCATATNAATCAAACTGGGTGAAGATTTCCAAAAATTGTTTTTAAAAGTTGAATCTAGAACTATATTTTTCAAGGCCATATAAATTTTTTACTACGGAAAATGATAATTGAGAGTTGATGTTGTAGTTGCAACAATTGTGATTTCTTTGCCCAGTTTAATATAGTTTACAATAAATAAATTAAATTTGGTGGGACGAGACGCAGGGAAAATTTACAAATTTTTAATATTAGACAAATTGGTTGTTAACCAGTTGCAAACTTGATAAATGTTACGGATTATATAGAGCAAAACCTACGCCACTCTGACCGTCACGTGATAACCGTCAAAAATTATAGTTTAAAAAATTTATAGCTAGTTTAGCTGAATGATAGGTTCAGGTGACGTCAACCTGAATGCTCACGAGATCAATAATTATGAAATGTGAGTTATAAAAACTTCTTTATGAATAGTGGCAAAATTTTTAGATTGAAACCTTTTTGAAAATTTTCCGTTTTGTAAAGAAAAAATTTTCAATTTCATAAATTTTATAATCTTGTAGAATGAAAACGCAAACTGTTCCGATTACAATTTAAGGGAAAGATTTAAAATTCTATAAATTTCATAAACTTTCGTGACGTGTATAAACATAACTATTAAATTCTACCATTTAATTTTCAAATTAAAAAATCTAATTTTCAATAAACGGAGTAAAATTTGTAATTTTCTTTGCGTACGTCCCAACGTAATAAAATTTCATTTTACCAGAATCAAATTCCAGAACAAGGTGACGCGTGTATGTTTCTAAAATCCCTTTCCGTTGGAGAATAATTCTACCAATGTTGTCATCTCCCATGTATGAAACACCAAGCGCATGAGCAGTTGACACAAGTACCTCTTCATCCGAACTTGACCCTTGGTATTGAATCTGTCCTTGTCCCATGACATCATCATTTTCATTATTATCTCTAAAATCTTTGGATCCAGCTTTGACTGTATGACAAAGTGCAATAGCTTCCAAATACTCTGATAATTCCAACTCATCAATTTCTAAATTTCCTCTAATGCTTTCTGTATCTGTCTCTTTCACATGGTTCAATTCATATCGTTTTCGTTTCGGATTCAGATTATAGTCAAATTTACGTTTTCCAATAGAACAACAAATAAAATTGAGGTTATTTTCTGTCAATGTCCCAGTTTTATCTGTAAGAAGGTAGTCAATCTGGCCCAATTCTTCATTGAGATCTGATGTGTTGCATGTAGCCCTTGCACCTGTCTTCGGACATACCATATCATTATCCCAGCCAAAAAAAAATGTGGACCCAAATTTTTGAATTTCTAAAAAAAAATTTCAAATACTAATACAAATCGGTTCATTTTAGCATCTGTTGCAAGCTATCTTCAAAAATTAAAATTGAGTGAAAAAGGTATAAGTAAAAAATATAAAACAGTATAAATTATAATGCAACCTGAAACCACGTGATAGAAAAATAATTGTAAATTAAAAAAAAATTATTTACCCATTGAAACTGCAAGTGAGATTGGTATCATATAGCTCAGAAAAACTAGAAAAAGAAAGAAAATCGTCATAGCAATCTGTAGTTCGGTTTCATCTTCAACAGGCATGTACCAAGCAGTACCTAAAAATTAACCATATTTTAATATCAATTTTTGTAATTTTTAGTCAATAATTATAATCTATAAAAAATATTTACTAAATTTTTCTCTCATTAGAAAGAATAGTCCAACCGCAATCCCGATCAGAATCGTAAGAAATACAAAGAGTCCAATCACAATTTTGTTGACTGAGCTAAGATATGAAACAAAAATTTACTAAATTGTCTTTTAGTCGGCAAAATGCTTATTAGTGACTATTCTACCTAGAAANTGTCTTTTAGTCGGCAAAATGCTTATTAGTGACTATTCTACCTAGAAAAAGTTAATTAAGTGTATATAACTTACTGATCTATTAGTGAAAATTTATTTCGTTTCATTATAGCCGAGTTGAGAGAGAGTCGAGTGTCACTTCCAGCATAGAGGACGCAACCATAGATGTAACGAGAATTTTTAAGTGTCGTTCCACGCAAAAGTACATTGTCCATAGAAAGTGGTACTGATTTTTCCAGAACAGAATTCGAAGTAAGGACACCACTAAATTTATAAAGATCAGATTTAGGCTCATCACATTCAATTTCAAAGTTATCTTTGAAGAGAGCATTCATAAAATCATGTTCGTCAATTTTTGATCCAGGTTTAGAAAGACCCGATGGACAGGATCTAACCTTTAAAATACAATATTTAGAATCAAACTTTTAACAATTCATACTCAATCTATACGAAATTACTTTTCTATTTGGTTCTCCATCGAGATTAGCTGTTGTAATTTCNTAACAATTCATACTCAATCTATACGAAATTACTTTTCTATTTGGTTCTCCATCGAGATTAGCTGTTGTAATTTCACATTTTGAAAAAACCTTGCTTGATTTTCCAACAGCTCTTAGTAAGAGTATATCACACGGAACAGGGTCATTGTTTTCTAATCGAACTATTTGACCTACTCCAAATCTCTTTGCTTTTTGTCTCTATGTAAACAAAATTCAATTTTTTTTTATAAATTTACAAAAAAANCCTACTCCAAATCTCTTTGCTTTTTGTCTCTATGTAAACAAAATTCAATTTTTTTTTATAAATTTACAAAAAAATTATAATCAGAAAGGAACTTACGACAAAACAGGCATTAACTCTATCATAAACAAAAATTTTTCGATTATTCACAATATCATCCGCTTTGTGTCGGATCCAATCCTCATAACCTTGTTTGATAAAACTGATANTTTTTCGATTATTCACAATATCATCCGCTTTGTGTCGGATCCAATCCTCATAACCTTGTTTGATAAAACTGATAACCATAATCAATGTGAAAACAATAATGTATGGTATTGGATTTGTAGGAGCTTGAAATGAAAGCTTCAAACGAAAACAACAAATTATGTATAACTATAAAGTGTAAAAAAAAATTTATATTGAAATAACAACTCACCTGTAAAACAATTACTACCACGAAGAAAGNAACTATAAAGTGTAAAAAAAAATTTATATTGAAATAACAACTCACCTGTAAAACAATTACTACCACGAAGAAAGGATTGAAACCTTTCCGAAACTGTTCAATGGTTACTTTTGGAAAGAAAGTGACAAATGTATACTGACAAAACAAAATCAAAATGTCAGATTGAATCATGCAATAGGGTTTAAAAAAATTTTTTTTTAAAAAATTACCCGTGAAGAAATGATCGTATTGTCACAAACATGTCCACCGTCTGTATTTTTTGAGGCTAATTGAATCCGACGCCATTCGGTAGTCATGGTTTTTGATATTTGCACAATAATACTAAAATCAGTGATCTAGGTTGAACTTTTTGTATCTAATTGACAATACAATTGACAAATTACATAAAACAGCCATATAATTATCAGTGCCACTGTGAAATTAATAAGTGGTGATTATCATTAATTCTCGTAGAGTATGATTATCCGGATTTTTGTATAATTTCCAAGAGGTACAATATCGTATTAGTAATCTCATGTTGTATTAAGTATTTATTCTCTGTAAACATTATTTAGCTATCACAATCAAAGTGAATTAAAATTACTAATTGTTGAAAACAATTAGTAGTTTATTAGACTAAAGTGATAATGCAACTGTCTATTAAAATTCCGACAAATTTTACTATGCTAACTTCGGTTTGATTTCATCAGTTTACAACTTTCAGGAATCACGATTTGTTTAGAATTTGACGTAGGTGCGTTCATTCTAGATGATGTGATATAAATCGTTTTGAATTTAATGAATGAAACTTTTTCTTGCTAATATGGGATATTTAAAGCTTAGCTCTATATCCAATGAAAAATGAGTATAGACTCGTAGACCTTACAAAATCTCTGCGAAAAGATGAAGAGAAGCACATAGATGCGTTGAATACCTCACCTGTAAAAATTACATTACGATATGCTTTACGATGCTTTATTTCTGTATGATGATTTTGATATCAAACTTTATAGTGTGAACAACCGCAATGTTGCACGATCGGCGAAGACACGAAAAATTGCGTGGACATTCTAGAATAAATGCTCAATAATTTTAATGCGTCCTGTCGTCCAATAGAATTACGCTAGTTACTCATNCCTACTCCAAATCTCTTTGCTTTTTGTCTCTATGTAAACAAAATTCAATTTTTTTTTATAAATTTACAAAAAAAATTATAATCAGAAAGGAACTTACGACAAAACAGGCATTAACTCTATCATAAACAAAAAATTTTCGATTATTCACAATATCATCCGCTTTGTGTCGGATCCAATCCTCATAACCTTGTTTGATAAAACTGATAACCATAATCAATGTGAAAACAATAATGTATGGTATTGGATTTGTAGGAGCTTGAAATGAAAGCTTCAAACGGAAACAACAAATTATGTATAACTATAAAGTGTAAAAAAAAATTTATATTGAAATAACAACTCACCTGTAAAACAATTACTACCACGAAGAAAGAATTGAAACCTTTCCGAAACTGTTCAATGGTTACTTTTGGAAAGAAAGTGACAAATGTATACTGACAAAACAAAATCAAAATGTCAGATTGATATCATAATAGGGTTTAAAAAAAATTTTTTTTTGAAAAAATTACCCGTGAAGAAATGATCGTATTGTCACAAACATGTCCACCGTCTGTATTTTTTGAGGCTAATTGAATCCGACGCCATTCGGTAGTCATGGTTTTTGATATTTGCACAATAATACTAAAATCAGTGATCTAGGTTGAACTTTTTGTATCTAATTGACAATACAATTGACAAATTACATAAAACAGCCATATAATTATCAGTGACACTGTGAAATTAATAAGTGGTGATTATCATTAATTCTCGTAGAGTATGATTATCCGGATTTTTGTATAATTTCCAAGAGGTACAATATCGTATCAGTAATCTCATGTTGTATTAAGTATTTATTCTCTGTAAATATTATTTAGCTATCACAATCAAAGTGAATTAAAATTACTAATTGTTGAAAACAATTAATAGTTTATTAGACTAAAGTGATAATGGTTGACAGATAATTTTAAGGCTGTTTAAAATGATACGATTGAAGCCATTGATTTCATCAGTTTACAACTTTCAAGAATCACGATTTGTTTAGAATTTGACGTAGGTGCGTTCATTCTAGATGATGTGATATTATTCGTTTTGAATTTAATGAATGAAACTTTTTCTTGCTAATATGGGATATTTAAAGCTTAGCTCTATATCCAATGAAAAATGAGTATAGACTCGTAGACCTTACAAAATCTCTGCGAAAAGATGAAGAGAAGCACATAGATGCGTTGAATACCTCACCTGTAAAAATTACATTACGATATGCTTTACGATGCTTTATTTCTGTATGATGATTTTGATATCAAACTTTATAGTGTGAACAACCGCAATGTTGCATGATCTGCGAAGACACTAAAAAGTGCCTGGACATTCTAGAATAAATGCTCAATAATTTTAATGCGTCCTGTCGTCCAATAGAATTACGCTAGTTACTCATACGAATCTCAGGGTATGAACTGGCATCATTTTCCATGTTTGTTACAGATAAATTACTCATTCTTCTCGAACTGACATTGTAATTTAGCATGAATGTTTTACACACTGCTCATAGCAAACTGAAAACCTGTAGTCGGATCTAGTTTAAAGGAAATGTGTTAGTTTTCCAAACCAATGTGGTCGTATTTACCATACCATTGTAGACTATGATGAGTAGCAAGTGTATATTTTATTACTCGTTCACGTACGTCCGACTGCTCGCTAATACAATTTAAAGTTTATTTGATTTATACAATAACAATTTTTCATATCATTTACTTCACTAATATCCTTATTAACAGCAAGCTCAAAATGTTAAACGCGTGGGAATTTACTTCAGAATAATTTTCAACCTTATTCATATAACTTTTATCTTTCACATATCTTGCTGTGAGGCAAATTCGTCCCAGCGTACCTCAAATTTTATATTTCTTGCGAACGGCTTTATAAATTTTATAAGAGAATAAAGAAGGCAAATTTTCTCCAGTGAACTTCCAAAAATTCTGTATTTCTTTCCCATGAGCTTACCAAAATTATAGTCACGGCAAAGTATAGCAAACTTATATACCTTAAGGGAATTCATTGGAACTCTTCATTTGTTTATTTATAAGTATGGCAACTCAAAGCATTAAAAGCATGATCAAAGTTTCAACCTAGATCAGTTCGTACAAACACCTCTCATACTATTGTAAACTGATTCCGAAGAAATATAAAGCAAAAATAGCATAATGTACTTCTAAATAACATAATCAGTAAATAAAAAGCATAATCAAAAAATAATAAGTGCTATATTCGAAATTATGCTTTAAGTACGGTACTCAGCTAGCCATTCGGCTGCCGAATCGACCTAGCGGACAAGAAATTCTGTTTCTGCTCCCCTTTTCGCTCAACTAGTACTCACCTATCTAATTTTCAGCTGTGGAATTTTTGCCAGACTCATTTGGCAGCAGAAAAAGACTTTATTTTTCTTCTCCGCTCCAGGAAAGGCGAATTCTCGTGCGGAATATGTTTTTGCGCATGGGCATTTGGGCAGTCTCATGTCACAATCTCAATTATCCTTGACTTGAGGGGACTTTTAAAATTTTATTGTTATTATTCAAATTTAACTCAGCGAGAAAAAAAATTAACTGAGTAAATACTAGCAAAGCGGAAAGTGGAGAAGAATCACGATTCTTCTCCGTTCTTTTCCGCTTTGGGTGGGAAGAAATTCTGCTTGGAAGCAAAATTCTGCCGCAGAATTTATTCTAGAAAAAAAAACAGAGCTGTAGACGGCTCATAAATCATCTTTGCTTATGTTTTTATAATCAAAATTCTATTCTTGCATTAACTATATTAATAGTAATTGTATTGATTAAATAGATACCCAGATACCAGTTTATCTTGCATTACCATTAACTACTTTATACTATGCACATAAGCAATGTTCCTTGACAACAGGAAACAGCGGCTCTTGATAAGGTCATTTTCAGAAAATTCTCAGAAAAAATTTCTACTCAAGTTTTTTTGAAACAAACTCGACCGCAAACAAACAAGTTGATTATGTTTAATACGTTACATTTCACAGTTGCCAACCAATGACTATAGATATTTCAATTTTTTACAAGGTATGACAATCTTATCAACAACCGCTTGTTTTAGTAAAGTCAAAAAACCTTTCGCAGAAGCATAACTCAGATAACTTCAGCTAGTAAAAAGTTAATGACTTCATTTTTACAACAAACTATCATCAAGCAGGTCTACATTTAGCTATTATGCCCAATAAGGTATTAACTCGGAAGTGATTAACAAATTTATGCGACATATTGCAGCCGGAACCAAGTTTGAAATTTAACCTAACAACTATTTGAATATAAATTTTTAAGAATATAGGTTTCGGTAATATAGAAAAATAAGCCATAGGGACAGCACAATAACCTGCACTTACAACTAGATCTACGCAAAATGTCGAGGATAGATACCTAAAAGAAAGTACTTGCAAACAAGACTGCTTTCACCTGAATTGAAGAAAACAGGTTAACATTAGTGGACTATACACTGAAGGGCATATATTTCTATACATGATGAAAGTCGTTAACTAGTAACCCATGCAGAAAAAATCGAGAGATACAAACCCATTATCTCATTCACTTCACTCGAGTTACAGCCAGACATTTGCGAGCCAAAAAGACTCGCAACTGATTTTTAACTTTTTTTTGCTCATTCATTATCCTCGCCGTGATTTTGAAACTTATTCAAAATTATCTTCCAAAACAATTAGTTAATATTCGATGATCATCGGATAAATTTGTAAAGGTAGTTAGGTCGGTTGGATTGAACCAAAGGGGGCTCCAAAAAAAACTTTAGAAAAATTTCACAACCATGTGATGTGTCTCTCTTAAAATGAAGTGCAGGGTTCTAATTCCCTTAGACAGTATTTATATAAAGTCACACATTTGGGATGTAATTTGTCCTCTCATGTATAGAAATATATGCCCTTCAGTGTATAAAACTACTTCTGTTATACTAGTATTTATGCCGGGAAAGGTTTGTCCATTCATTAATTTCTTTACCTGGTCTTCAATTGAGAAAAATTACTGGCGGTAACAAATTATGAAGGGTCTAAAAATATAAAACTCTAAAAGAATGGGGTCGGTAAGAAATAAAGATAAAAATTTTGACCCCTGCTTCAGTCTAATATCCAATCAAAAAAGTTTTCCGTCTTACTCAATCCGTAAATATAAATGATAATATATGGTACAAATGATGAACATTGAGTTTCACACTAGAACACTTTTATAAACTAAGTTTTAGGGTCTAAAACTGCGTTTGGAAGACGTTTGTGATTCTATTGTACAGATTTCCAGTTATTAGGCAGGTGTATTGTATATTTTGGGAAATAAATGTAATATTTCGTTAAGAAACTTGAGTTTAGTGAAAGGCATAAAAACATACTCCGGGGAAGCAAAAACATTACTGCATGCAAAATAAATCGTTTTAAATATAATAATCATGTGTTGCAAAGCATAAAACGTAAGGAGGAAGGTGAACGGCAGGTCGATAGAAAGGGCGGTTGGGTGGTAACGAGGGAGATTGAGGGATAGAGAGAACGGTTGCTTGGTAGAGAGTGCGTTGACGCGGCAAGAAGAACATTCGGGAGGTAGGGTGTTCGCTTTGGAGGTAGTAATTGCGTTGGGATGGTAGGGAGGGCGTTTGAGCGGTGGGGAGGGCAATGGGACGGTAGGAATTGCGATGAGGATGTAGGAAGTGCATTGGGGAGGTAGAGCAGTAGGGCGCTAGGGTGTGCATTGGGGCGGTAGGAGGGAAGGGATAGTGTTGTCTCCGGGGTAGGTTAATGTAGGGGGTAATGCTCTGCGACAGGTGATGCATGGGTTACAATAACGGCTGTGTTCGGGTAATGTTGGGGGTAATGTCGAATGCAAGGAAATGTTCGGGGTAGAGTAATGCGCGGAGCAGAAACCAAATTTTTTAGAGATTAATATGATGCCGCTGATTCCAAATCTCAAAGATTTTTTGATCGGATATATGTAGAAAGACGTTACGGCGAATGTTATGTTAGGTAATGACGGGGTAGGGCAAAGGCAGATGTACGGCATTGTCAGATCGGGTCATACCCTGGGTCGGCTAATGTCGGGTTTGAGTCATGTCCAGAGTCGGTTAATGTCTGGAGTTGGGCAATGCCCGGAGTAGCGTAATGAACAGTGTAGCATAATGTCGGGTCGGGTAATGTCCGGGTTAGGATAATATCCGAGGTAGGGTGATGTCGAGATCGGGTCATACCCCGGGTACGTTGAATGTCTATGGTAAGGCAATGCTCGGATTAAGGTAATGCATTTCATATTGTAAGATCGGGGTTGGGTACTGCCTGATATATTGTAAGGTCGGGACCAGGTCATGCCCGTAGTCGGGGTATGTCTGGGGTTGGGTAATGTAATNAACCCATTATCTCATTCACTTCACTCGAGTTACAGCCAGACATTTGCGAGCCAAAAAGACTCGCAACTGATTTTATACTTTTTTTATGCTCATTCATTATCCTCACCGTGATTTTGAAACTTATTCAAAATTATCTTCCAAAACAATTAGTTAATATTCGATGATCATCGGATAAATTTGTAAAGGTAGTTAGGTCGGTTGGATTGAACCAAAGGGGGCTCCAAAAAAAACTTTAGAAAAATTTCACAACCATGTGATGTGTCTCTCTTAAAATGAAGTGCAGGGTTCTAATTCCCTTAGACAGTATTTATATAAAGTCACACATTTGGGATGTAATTTGTCCTCTCATGTATAGAAATATATGCCCTTCAGTGTATAAAACTACTTCTGTTATACTAGTATTTATGCCGGGAAAGGTTTGTCCATTCATTAATTTCTTTACCTGGTCTTCAATTGAGAAAAATTACTGGCGGTAACAAATTATGAAGGGTCTAAAAATATAAAACTCTAAAAGAATGGGGTCGGTAAGAAATAAAGATAAAAATTTTGACCCCTGCTTCAGTCTAATATCCAATCAAAAAAGTTTTCCGTCTTACTCAATCCGTAAATATAAATGATAATATATGGTTCAAATGATGAACATTGAGTTTCACACTAGAACACTTTTATAAACTAAGTTTTAGGGTCTAAAACTGCGTTTGGAAGACGTTTGTGATTCTATTGTACAGATTTCCAGTTATTAAGCAGGTGTATTGTATATTTTGGGAAATAAATGTAATATTTCGTTAAGAAACTTGAGTTTAGTGAAAGGCATAAAAACATACTCCGGGGAAGCAAAAACATTACTGCATGCAAAATAGATCGTTTTAAATATAATAATCATGTGTTGCATAGACATACCCCGGGTACGGGGAATGTCTATGGTAAGGTAATGCTCGGATTAAGGTAATGCATTTCATATTGTAAGATCGGGGTTGGGTAATGCCTGATATATTGTAAGGTCGGGACCAGGTCATGCCCGTAGTCGGGGTATGTCTGGGGTTGGGTAATGTAATGCACAGGGTACGGTTTGAGGCATGGGCTATCCCGTAGTGAAAACCCCTTATCGATTGTGGAGAATTAACCTTCACGTNTGCACAGGGTACGGTTTGAGGCATGGGCTATCCCGTAGTGAAAACCCCTTATCGATTGTGGAGAATTAACCTTCACGTGGTGCACAGAACTGGACTTCCCGCTCACCACAAGCAACAACAACTTAGCTGTTGCTGCTCTCTTTCCCTTTCACTATCAATTGCCCTCCTNCTTCCCGCTCACCACAAGCAACAACAACTTAGCTGTTGCTGCTCTCTTTCCCTTTCACTATCAATTGCCCTCCTTTATCATTATTTTTATTGCTATTCCTATATATATTTATATCCTAAAACTTACCGTTATTGAGTCTAACCATATAGATAGACTCAGTCCTTTTCCAACCTTAAATAAAAGCAGNCTTCCCGCTCACCACAAGCAACAACAACTTAGCTGTTGCTGCTCTCTTTCCCTTTCACTATCAATTGCCCTCCTATATCATTATTATTATTACTAATCCTATATATATTTATGNCCTATATATATTTATATCCTAAAACTTACCGTTATTGAGTCTAACCATATAGATAGACTCAGTCCTTTTCCAACCTTAAATAAAAGCAGAGCTTCACTCTGCTCCACCATTTTCGAAAAATAATAATTTTCATTTCTTTTTCATTTCTTAATTATTATTAATTATTATTATTATTTAAAATTCATTTATTATATTTATTAATATATTTCATTTGTTGTTTCTGGTGACCTCGGTGACCCGACTCGACACAGGACGGACGGGAGGACCGACCATCACAACGGCTAACCTAACGATCTATCAAATGGTTATCGAAATAGTCGAGTTATTATTTAACATGTAAATTCCCATAAGCCAAAATTGGAGTTTCGGGAAATAAATAAAAAAACTACGTCAGATTGGACAGATATGGCTCATCTTCAAATTTATCCGTTCCTTCTGCATGAGCTATGTATTCGTGTAAACCACATCTCAACCCGTCAATTGATTTTAGAGTTAGAGCATCGAAAGACGGACGAACAAGAGAGATTTATAATGTGTTTGGAACACATAATAATTGACTTATTATCCGTAGACTAAGGAACTAGTAGAAGGGTATTGCGAGTGTCGTGCCCTTCTGTCTGTCTATCCTCCAAACTTTCTGTCACCGTTTAGCTTATAGTTATTTTGGAATAAATAATTCATGATTTAAATCCGTGGATTTTACTGGTCTTTTTACTATAATGATCGCATATGATTACGACCTATTTCACATATTATATACGAATTTATTCTTATGATTACGACCAGCTGTACGTCTCAGTCGGCTTATACAAGGGTTTATACAAACATCACCGTATGGTGTCGAATGTTACTTCGTAGGTAGTTCTTCGTCAATTGTGTCAAAGCCGGTCCCACCACAGTTTCTAATTTTCAATTAGATACGACTTACAGTTAGACGACCTAATCTTGACCCTGACCCTTATTTTCAAAATTTGAAATAGTTCGACATTTCTTCAAAAATTTTTTTTTGAAAACTGACTAATGGGGAAAAATACAGCTTTCTATTAGAGCTTATAGGGAAATTGACAAGTTTGGTCGCAATTTTTCCATGTGGTCGTCCAATATAAATCCACTTCTTCCACTGATGTGAAAATACAGTTCATGAGAAGTAAGATGCAATCAAAATCGATACTTATATTGGACGACCACGCTTAGAAAAATGATAACGAAAATGTTTATATTTGTCGGAAATCGCATAAAAACTGGAACCATGTTACCAATTCTCACTTGGTACTCATATGATATAGTAAGAAATTTTCAAATTTTTGACGTCGTCTTTGTTATAGATCAGGTACACTTATTATTGTTCTTACTTGTGCTTGACCTAGGTCAATGGTGACCTCAAAAATCTGATTATTTCCCTTTTGGCTGAAATTGAAACTAAAGGCTAGAACAAACCAATTGTTTAGCCCACGTTGGCATTAATTGATTTTATTGCATTCCGATTAACCTAGGTCATCGGTGACCTTGAAAATCAAAATATTGCCGTTTCGGCTTTGTAATTGAAAACCAAAAGCTAGAAATAGCTAATTAGATAATCAGTGGATGTAGCTATTGATTTGTCTTTATTCCCATTTGTCTGTCACCGGTGACTTCCAAAATCAAAGTATCTCTGTTTGATTGAAATTGCAAACTAATTTTAAAATATATCCAAATGATAATCAATGAGTCTAGGCCACCGGTGACCCCGGAAATAAAAATTCTCCGTTTTGGTTGTAATTAAAAATCACTTGTTAGAAATATCCAAATACTTATTTGACAAATAGTGTGATTGATTTATTTGTATTTCATTAGACCTAGGTCACCGTTAAACTCTAAAATAAGAATATCTCTGGTTTGAATGTAATTGAAAACTAATGCCTAGAAGTATCCATTAGCATAAGAATGGGTGTCAATCGATTTAATTGAAATCTAATAGATAAAAGCAATTTACACATTCACTTAGTAGCAGTGTGGCGAAGAAAAAAAACATTTGTTTAAAACAGTGTTTAAAACATGTTTAAAACAATTTGTTTTTTTTTTTTGAAAAAAAAAACGGTGTTTTAAACAAATTGAACCTTAGATGCAACACACACGACAAATGGACGATAAAATCCCTATTCGTATTTTTTTATTAATATTGCACTACGCATTAATCGATGTCCTGACGACTACCCGTCTAGCAGGTTCTTTTATAGCTGATGTTACAATTCAATTTTTTTACATGTACCGTTTGGGGAAATAGGACATGGTTCTTTTTGGAGTTTACATTTGCATCACTCATTCTCACCAACAAATGCGCACCCGTATTCCTCTTCACCCACCCTCTCTCACACAACAATCCCGCCTAAATAAATTCCCTCCAGTCCCAGACTCTATTTCATTTATCCATTCATATTCACGGTTGTAACTAGTGTGTAAAGTGACTCCCAAATCTCACTGAGTCAGAGTCATTGACTCCCGAGTCACTGATTCTGACTCACTGTAGTTTAGGAGTTGACTCAGGAGTCATGACTCTGACTCCCCATATTTTCGCGAACTGACTCTTGAGTCATGGCTCTGACTCTGACTCTGACTCTGAGTAATTAAAAAATGTTTAATATCATCTTTTAAATATAGAGAAAAAGTCTATAAACTGTATAAAAATTCTATAAATTGTAGGCGTCACTTTGCTTTTCTCTCTCTTTTTTGTAAATTTAGATTATCTTGAATCGATGTTGATGAACTTTGACTTTCATTAACTGGAGAATTTTTCACATTTAACACAATTCAATCATCCTCCATTCTTAATTAAAAGTCCGTACGAATGGGACGAACACAAGACACAAACAGATGATTTATATCAGAAAGAGTAAACATTCTTAAGTAAAATGAATGCAATGGATAAGATGAATGAAACGTGTTTGAACATGAATGAATACCAAAAATTGGCTTCTGTGCAGGAAATGCACGTCATGACTCTGCTACTGATGAGTTGAGTCTGAGAGTCATGAATCTGACTCAAACAGAGAGTGAGCCAGAATCATATAATGACTCTGAATCCCAAATAATTCATAGAGTCAGAGTCATGAGAGTCAGAGTCAGAGTCAGAGTCACGACTCTGGAGTCAGTCACTTTACACACTCGTTGTAACTTCGATCATTGTGAACGCTTCTGCTTCTCTTAAGAAAAAAAAATTCGCTTCCGCTCCCGCTTCTGTTAATAAAAAAATCACGCTGCCGCTCCCGCTTCCGCGTCTGATACCCAGCTTCTGTTTCCGCTTCCGCTTCTCTTGAGAAAAATTATCACGCTTCCGCTTCCGGTTCTCTTAATAAAAACTTAATTACACCCCTTTAGTAATGACGTGCACACTGCTGCATTATTTCCGTATATTCATTTTTCAACAATCCGCTAAATTCGAGCGTATGACATGGTATCGGGTCGAAAATTGTTTTCCATAGTTTAAAACATGTTCTAGTATCAATTTCAAAAACTTTCAATGCAAAATCGCAGTATTACTTAAATTTTGTTGCGCCGATAGGGTGTGTAATTAATTAGATCCCGAGGGTAATGTCAAGGTTAAGAAAGAAAACCGCTTCCGCGTCTGAGACCCCGCTTCCGCTGCCGCTTCTGTAAAAAAAATTTTCCCGCTTCCGCTTCTCCTGAGAAAAATAATCCCGCTTCCCCTTCCGCTTCCGCGTCTGACACCCCACTTTTGCTCCCGCTTCCGCTTCTGTAGAGAAAAATTTCTCACCTACCGCTGCCGCTCGAAGCGGGAGCGGGAGTGTTCTATCGCACTTTAGCAAGAGCGGCGCTTCTTTAGTTACAACCGTGCTCATATTCCAGTCAAACAGTAGGTAAGAACAAAAGTTTTTATTACATGATTTTAATTAATTATTTTATTATTAAATGACTTGTTTTAGGAGTAAAGCACCATCCGCTGATTGTATCAGCCATTGCACTAGTATAGTAAACCCAAGGTTTCTTCCCAATGAAGAATTTAAAAAAAAAACACTTTACCAGGTTACTCCGTAACTCGTAACTTGTCCAAAATTTAATTTTTTTTCATAAAAATAACAAACTGAATAATATTCAGTCGACTCCCAATAATGAAGGAGTCAGAGCCATGACTCCGAGAGTCGACTACAATATTTTAGAGAGCCAGACTAACTGATTGTAGTATTCATCACTGACTCAGTACAGATCGTAGCGAATATTAGTGTTCTCCATGACTCCCAGTTTAGCCGGAGTCAGTCATTGACTCTGAGAGTTATGACTCTGACTAAATGTTGGGAGTCGACTCTCGGAGTCATGTCTCTGACTCCTTAAATTTTGGGAGTCGACTCTGAGTCAGAGTCAGAGTCATGACTCTAGACTCCGAAGTTACATAATACAAAAATGGAAAATCGGGTCTGAAATTGAATTTTTTTTTATACATTTAGTTTCCTTGTTTCTAAGTTTGCTAATTTTCTAAGTTTCCTTGACAACAAGAAAATAAAAAAGCCACTTTCATCAGGTTAAATAAACAATTCGTAACTTTTATTTAACTTTTTTTAAATATTTCTTTGTAAAATTAACTATCGAAATAATATTTGCATGTAAATTTTGTTAAAAAATAGTCCCATATGCCCAGGTGTGCATGTTTTAAAAGAGTCATGACTCCGAGGTCTGGGAGTCGACTCCCAGAGTCAAGACTCTGACTCCCAAAACCCTTGGAGTTAGAGTCATCAAATGACTCCCGAATCCCAAAAACCCTGGGAGTCAGNCCCAAAACCCTTGGAGTTAGAGTCATCAAATGACTCCCGAATCCCAAAAACCCTGGGAGTCAGAGTCAGAGTCAGTCATGATTCCGGAGTCAGAGTCATGGAGAACACTAGCGAATATTTAAAAACTGATGTGTATATGAACACATTTTGAGTTGTGTCCATCTATGATGGGTGTTATGATGTAGTGGGAGGTGCGGATTTGCTGGTGAGAATGAGTGTTTCAAAAGTAAATTCCAAAAAGAACCATGTCCTATTTCCCCAAACGGTAGAACACTTCCTTAAAAATTAAATACCAATTTCAGTTTTTTCTTACGTTAATCTAGGTCGTGTGTGTTGTATTTAATTCGGAACTGGGATTTTCATGGTTAAAAACAAAACTTAAAAAAAAACGGTTAAAAAACATAAAAAACAAAAAAAAGTTTTAAACAATAAAAACGTTTTTTGTTTTTTAAATAAAAAACAAAAAAAAACAGCAACACTGCTTAGTAGTGAATCAGCTATTTCTACCTATGCTTTCAATTTCGGCTGAACAGAAGATATTTTGAAGTGGAAGGTCACAGATAACCTATCTCAATGCGAATGATACTAAATCAATTAATGCACTCATTGATTAGCTTTTTGAATATTTATGGCCATTAGTTTTCAATTTCAGACAAAATTGAAATATTTTGATTTTTGTGATCAGTGACCTAGGTCAATGGAAGTTTAATTAAATAAATTAATACGGTCATTTTTTCGTTAGTTGGCTAATTCTAACATTTAGTTTTCAATTTCAGCCAAAACTGAAATATTTTGGTTTTTGGGGTCACCAGTGACCTAAGTCAATGGAAATTTAAGTAAATNAATTTCAGCCAAAACTGAAATATTTTGGTTTTTGGGGTCACCAGTGACCTAAGTCAATGGAAATTTAAGTAAATTAATTAATTAATAGTAATTTTTTGGTTAGTTGGCTAATTCTAATCTTTAAATTTTTATTTCAGCCAAAACGGAAATATTTTGATTTTTGGGGTCACCAATGACCTAGGTCAATAAAAAATCAATAAAATCAATTAACATGCTGATTGACTAGTTGGCTAATTTTAGTCATTAGTTTTTAATTTCAGCGAAATCGGAGGTTTTTGGATTTTAGGGGTCATCAGTGACCTAGGTCAACTACAAATAATTACTACAGTGAAGTTTACTAAAGTAAGTCAAACGAAGGAGAACTTACTTTCACCTTCACATGTTACATTACGGCTAACTGAAAGGAAATTCTCCTTTCTCTGCCTTAAGCACCATTTACACCATGCAAGAATTCTTTCATGAAAGTTGAAAGATTTCTGAAATTTTTCTTTCATAGACTGCTAGACTGAATCTTGAGGGATTTCATTTTCGACAAAATCTCTGAAAGTTTTCCTAAATCTATCATAGAATATTTACAAAAAATTGAAAACATTTATAATTACATAAATAACTTTGTCATGGATTTAAACAGTTTATTGTTAAGTGGACTTGGTCTATGATTCCCTAATGATGGCCTATTTCGAACTAACCTTATTAATTCAAATTTCCGAGATGTTGTCCACTTTTTTTATTACGAAATTTGATTATAATTAAGTTGTTAATTGAAAGAATAAAACAAAATTATTCATGAATTTCGCGGTTTAAAGATTTTAAGTAGTTGGGGCAAATGAATAAAAACTTTCAAGAATTTCAGTCAAAAATTCCAGTCAGTTCCAATTATGAAAGTCTGAAAGTTGTCTTGCGGAAGAGAACTTTCATGAAAGAAACCAGTCAACTTTCATTACCTATTACATTAAACGTGCAAGATTACATGAAACTTTCAACTTTCATGAAAGAATTCTTGCAAGATGTAAACGGTGCTTTTACTGTAGGAAACTCCACTGTGTAATACGTGTAATTGACATATCCCCATGACAAGGTGCAATGACTTGAATAATTGTCAAGTCAATTCCCAATTANTCTGAAAGTTGTCTTGCGGAAGAGAACTTTCATGAAAGAAACCAGTCAACTTTCATTACCTATTACATTAAACGAGCAAGATTACATGAAACTTTCAACTTTCATGAAAGAATTCTTGCATGATGTAAACGGTGCTTTTACTGTAGTAAACTCCACTGTATAATACGTGTAATTGACATATCCCCATGACAAGGTGCAATGACTTGAATAATTGTCAAGTCAATTCCCAATTAATTTTGAACGTCTACGAAGTTGTGGTACGAGTTGGCAACATCTATTGTTTTCGAGTGCCACAACCATGAAACCAGAGAAAATTTTAATCCACATCAACTTCATGAAATTGGCATTAATGAGGACGAACTACCCTCGTAACATCTACAAGTGGCACTCCAAGAGTGAATTTTTCCCTAAGGAAGTGGATGCNTTGAGGACGAACTACCCTCGTAACATCTACAAGTGGCACTCCAAGAGTGAATTTTTCCCTAAGGAAGTGGATGCGCGTTCATCCTTTTAATACAACTGACTTCATATCGATGGCATATGTGCCCCTTATGCAAAATTAACAAAAGTTTCCATTTGCATATTTAGGTGAAATAGGTTCATTTTATCTGCAATTTGAGTTAAATTAAAAAAATAAGCCTTTAGACATGCTCAAAAATTTTCACAACAGAGACAGTGGCTTTTAATCACAGCCGTTTGCTTATTGGTCGAAAAACCTTGGTTTTATAGAAGAATTCAACCGTTTGACGAACAGAATACCTATTTCTTTTCATCTCAAAGTGGTTGAGTTTATAGTTCAGCATGTCAACAGTTTCCCAGAGAGGTTTTATCAATCAAGCAGAGACCTTATCACGCAGCATATCAATGAAATCAAGCAGAGCTCTTATAATAGATCTAAAATTAGAACAATCTAATNAGACCTTATCACGCAGCATATCAATGAAATCAAGCAGAGCTCTTATAATAGATCTAAAATTAGAACAATCTAATCCACCACCTTCCATGTAATTTATTGCTAATTTTTCATTCATTTAGTAATTTCGACATGATATAGCATCATGCGACATCTCTGTTACCCCTATCACTACCAGCTTAGAAATAACAGAAAAATCCTGTAACATTGGATAATGTTTGACAAACACAGCTCCAGATTTGCTATATATTTGTGTTACCACTGCAGGAGAATATGTATTAGCCGTTGTACGCTAATTGATCAACGCCGTAATATCCTCTGGGGGTCGCTTCTCTATCCATGCCTTGATTGGAGGATTCGAACAAACAGTCTCTTTCATTTTTATAACATCTGGATGCTCATTGAGGAGGTTCGGATCAACTGTCAATTGCAGTGCCTCGATGAAACTAGCGATAAATAAATCTGCCCAACTTTGCTTCGTCCCAACTAAATATGAACTGCCGTTTTCCTTCAGGATCTTGTTCAACTTCGAAAAAAAATTTGGACAGGAAGTTGATTTGAAATGTTGTTTTCTCTCTTCTTTCTTGGCAGCATCTTTCTCTTCCCAAATGAAACCAACCCATTCTACCACATTATAAGTTTTGTTTAAACTTTCATTATTTTCCGGATTTATGATGTATCTGTGTGATACCTTGGATGATGTCGTTGAAGGCGTCGACGTACTCGTCACACTTGGCAGACTCGTCTTCATTTGAACCTGCCAGATTGTACTTACGTGCAAGATAACGGGCAATTGAGACTGATTGGCCAATAGTTAGTCCATTGTCTGTTTCCAATACTGGGATGGTTCCCCATGGGGTACCTGAAATAGTTTATGGGTTGGATTTAAACATTTGTTGCTGATGTTCCTTTTAAGATCAAATGTGGCAAGAGTTTTTTTTTATGTTTCGCGGTTTTTTTAAACCTAAAATAAGAATCTAAAGGAAAGTAATGCAGTTAGCATCAACATCCTCTCTCTAATCTTACCGCTTTATTTAAAAAACTCTGTAAATAAATGTCGAAGTTAGATAAAAAGAATCATTAGGGGTACTCAATCTGGATTTGTAAACTTACAACTCTGTAAGTTTACAAAACTCGCACATGCGCAGTTCAGATTTGTAAAGTTACAAAGTTACAAAGTCNGCAAGAGTTTTTTTTTATGTTTCGCGGTTTTTTTAAACCTAAAATACGAATCTAAAGGAAAGTAATGCAGTTAGCATCAACATCCTCTCTCTAATCTTACCGCTTTATTTAAAAAACTCTGTAAATAAATGTCGAAGTTAGATAAAAAGAATCATTAGGGGTACTCAATCTGGATTTGTAAACTTACAACTCTGTAAGTTTACAAAACTCGCACATGCGCAGTTCAGATTTGTAAAGTTACAAAGTTACAAAGTCTGAGTGGGAAATTGTCACCTAGTTCGTGTTACTTTTTGTAAACACTGCTGCACCTTACTGATGCTTGGCCCTTTGCAAACCCATCAAAACTATGGTTACTAAGGTACTTAACAGCTGACTCAAGCTGTGTATCAATAATAATTTGTTTACNTCACCTAGTACGTGTTACTTTTTGTAAACACTGCTGCACCTTACTGATGCTTGGCCCTTTGGAAACCCATCAAAACTATGGTTACTAAGGTACTTAACAGCTGACTCAAGCTGTGTATCAATAATAATTTGTTTACTCTGAATATACTCACTGTTTATAAAATATAAATTTTAGCAACAAACAGCTCCAGGTGATTAGTGAATTGATTAAAAATTTTACTTTTTGTTGTGAAGATTAGGTTAGCAGATGCGAACGATAAATGGCTATTTTTAAATTTAAGAATCGTTGATTACAAAAAAGAAGCAAAAAAAAAAAAAAGAAGAAGCAAATCAAAAACTTTTCTATTTTGTAAACTAAAAACATTCCCTTTTGGTTTGTAAAGTTTACAAAGGCTTTGTAAAGTTACGGACCAATGAGGAGGCTGGAATTTGTTTCCCGCCAAATTTCTCTCTTGTAATTTTACAAACTTTGTAAACTTACAAAATTGTAAGTTTACAAACCTCAGATTGAGTACCCCTATTGGCTGCCAGTGCCTCACTCTGGACTGAAAACTATGTCAGGATTTAGATTTGAAGTTATAAAGTTTTTTTTTCTCCAACTGCAATTTTGCAGTACTTACTTGATTTCAAATTCTGCCATTGCTCACTGTTCAACCGTATATCTTCATATTCGACTCCGGCAATAGCCAATATAAATCGTGCCGGTTCAGCTCGCCCACGGAAGTCAAAATATGTTAACTTCATGATAATGTTGAATAAATTTTATTTGCTGACTTCATGTGTATTTATAGCTTTGAATCGGATGTATACCTCAGATGTAANGATGTTGAATAAATTTTATTTGCTGACTTCATGTGTATTTATAGCTTTGAATCGGATGTATACCTCAGATGTAACTTGAACAACGCACCCGTAATCGCACTACAAATACATAGCGCAACGTTGGATTCTCGTGCGTGCGTACGCACGCACACCGGAGTACTGAAAGGGCGCACCCACTACGACCACTTCAAAAATATTTCATTTATTCATCCGAACGCACACCCTGCGAAGATAAACAGCTCACACGTGCACCTTCTGCCAAATCATAACGGCGCAGTACACCCGCTCAATGGTTACCAATAAATTCAAAGGCTTTTTATTTGTTTGTGTTGACACAATTAATAGGTTAGTGAGTGAAGCAAGGCATCGGTTATCATTGGAATGGTTGTTTCTGTATCAATAAATAGATAATGTTTTCTTGAGTTCAAAATGAGCGCAACATCCTCTAATATTTTGGCTTGAAAAGAGCATTGACACCCGCCACCTTATTATAACATATTCAACACCATATTCTGGCTCACTTTCCTTAAATTATTCAGTTAGAAATTATAAAATACATCATTCACTCATATTAAACAAAATGCATTTATTGTTATGAATTGGTTGCACGTTATGCAATCATAAATATGTGCATAGAATTGAATCTAAATTATTAGTCTTTGAAACATGAAAGGGGGAGGGGGNGTTATGCAATCATAAATATGTGCATAGAATTGAATCTAAATTATTAGTCTTTGAAACATGAAAGGGGGAGGGGGATAAAGTGTTATAGAAACAAATACAAATGGGTAATTAGAAGTTTGAGAAAAAAGGCGTAAATGTGGTGAGACATGAGTTAGAATGATGAGGGTTGTAAATTCACGCTTTATCAAAAAGAAAGTTTATTAAAAATACCAAACGTATCGACTTGTCTTCTTTACTGGTTGAGATAATTGAAGACTTGAACATGGGAGACATTTCTNGGTAAAGTGTTAGAGAAACAAATACAAATGGGTAATTAGAAGTTTGAGAAAAAAGGCGTAAATGTGGTGAGACATGAGTTAGAATGATGAGGGTTGTAAATCCACGCTTTATCAAAAAGAAAGTTTATTAAAAATACCAAACGTATCGACTTGTCTTCTTTACTGGTTGAGATAATTGAAGACTTGAACATGGGAGACATTTCTTACAAGTCAAAACGTTTGGTATTTCAAATAAATTTATTTTTACAATGTGGATTACAACCCTCATTATTATACGTTAGGTAATTAAGAGTGTTGACATATTGTTAACTGAACAAGAAACTTTTTTTTTTGTTTAATTTAATTTAAAACTAAATTTAGTTGATCTTGAAATTAGGATATTCGAAGCATCAAAATCCCATAGCAAATTGGGCATCAATTTAGTCTTGTTGGAAATAAAAAAAGGCTAAATGGTTAGCAGTAATTGATTAATAAGTTAAATATGGTAAATTAAAAATTTAACTTTAAAAANTATACGTTAGGTAATTAAGAGTGTTGACATATTGTTAACTGAACAAGAAACTTTTTTTTTTGTTTAATTTAATTTAAAACTAATTTAGTTGATCTTGAAATTAGGATATTCGAAGCATCAAAATCCCATAGCAAATTGGGCATCAATTTAGTCTTGTTGGAAATAAAAAAAAAGGCTAAATGGTTAGCAGTAATTGATTAATAAGTTAAATATGGTAAATTAAAAATTTAACTTTAAAAATGAACGTTTGTTTTCGAAGTGGGATCGAAACAAGTCGTAACTTACGAAGTTCTCTAAATCATGCTGTAATTTTTTACAGGATGTCTACATATAGTGTGAAACAATTAATTAATTTTGCAATATATATTTCAACATCATAAATCTAAATTTAAAAAAAATTCAGTCTCTATAATTATTTAGAATGTATTCGTGAATTGCAGACAGTGTTGTGTTTGACATAAGTTNTCTTACAGGATGTCTACATATAGTGTGAAACAATTAATTAATTTTGCAATATATATTTCAACATCATAAATCTAAATTTAAAAAAAAATTCAGTCTCTATAATTATTTAGAATGTATTCGTGAATTGCAGACAGTGTTGTGTTTGACATAAGTTTGCTTTGAACAAAACCGATTTGCAACCACTCCTGATGGAACACATCAATAGCACTTGGCGCATCTGTACCCGGATCCGCACCTTCCATGATCAAGATGGCTCAAACACCTCCGAATATATAAAATATGAAATCAGTTCATTCATATCAGCAATTTGGAGAAAAATGTACATTGGATGTGCGGGTGCGGGTGCGAGTTGTGCCGCATGCGAACTTTTAACGAACTTTTAATGAGTGGTTATCTTAAACTTACACATGTGTTTCAATCACATGAAAGATTACGTATTTAAGAACCCATCGTACGACATGGCTTTTTTCGTGGGGCACAATATTTTTCAAGGTTGTGCTGTGGGACAGCAGTTAATTCATTCAGCCGACTGGTGAACAAGCGTCGGCAGTTTTGGCTCTCAATGACCTTTTGCATTGTGGTTCGCTCAAATCTAAAATTCCTTTCTTCAGCAGTCATAATTAAAGTGAGCATAATTTTTGTAAAAAAGGAGAACAGGAGTGGAGCTGGAGCATTTGTAGTCTACACACCTCCTCCAGAATTCGGCTACGTTATGCGTCACTCGATAGAAAATTTATCTTATATTACGAATCTGCCACTCACTGTTTCGAGTCAATTCAAATTTTGCAAAAATATTGCAAACTTGTTCCAAAACGTAATTTTAATTAGTATAACTTACTGAATGGTATTGGTCCAGATTTAATCAAGTGATACATGGGATCAATCAAAAATCTTCTCTGGATTAGCGGAACTAGTTGGTAGACGGCTAGGTTTAACCAAAGAGTAGCCCACTTTTTTAAACCATAGGAAACTAATGGAACGTCCTGCTCCTAAATTACACACTAACATTCTAAATCTTTCAATAATTTCTTTAGGTTTAAAAATCTGAGGTACTCTTTGGTTAAATCTAACCATTGAGGAGCCATGCCAATAAAAATTCATTTTGGCAAGAATTTGTAAAATTTGACTTGAACGACAACAATGGATATGTGATTCGTAATCTAGGCTAAATTTCTGATCAATTGTCATATCCTTTACCCGAATTTTCTAGGGGAGGTTATTTCACAATTAATCCGTGGAGCACCAGAAACGAATTTTTTGAGAGCCCAAGAAAAACACTTTTTGGGAAAGAGACAAATAATTAAATTGTTTAATTAATTATAAATATAATTATAAATATAATAAATAGCCCAAAAAATGTTTTAAAGTCTTAGGGCAAAGACAAAGACCTGAGGGCAAAGACAAATAATTATGGGAGTCAAAAACCAATCCCCGACAAAATTTGTCTGGGAACTGGAGCTAGTGGGAGCCAAAAAAAAGACTCTGTGAGCGCAACGATAAAACGCATTGAGGGTGGTGCTTGAAAGTCCAAGATTACAAAAATCTTGGAAGTGGGAACAAAAATGAAAAACATGGGTAGATAAAGCGGAGCCCGAGGAAAAACACTGATCTTTGCTGGTTAATGAGTGTTCAAAGTGGAGCTGACTCAGCAAAAAAAAAAAGATTAAAAAAATTTTTGCCCCACGAAAAAAAACAATTTAAGTAGATAATAATACGCAGTAAGTCTATTTCTATGTGTCGTATGCAAAGATGAGTATTATTGGGAAATCTAGAGTTCCATTGCGTTCATGGTCACCCACCGCCCACGTACACATAGTTACTGTCTAATTTCTGTGAATAAATTATAAGTTATTATAAACTTCAAAAACGGTTGACACAGAATCTTTATTTTTTGTTTATGACACAGGTTGGCCTTAAGTCAGAGTTACTAATTCTTGGAGGATTAACTATGACTCGGGATAATGACTCCGGGAATTTTGGGAATCGATTCTGAGTCAGAGTCATGACTCTAACTGCTAAGTTACCCATTGTAAAATATGCAAAATCGTATACTAGAAATCGACATCGAGAAATTAAAAATCTTTTGTAAATCTCTTTACATTGTATATATCATACTAATTATAAAATTAGTAAAAGCATTTACTGAATCCTGTTTTATTTCTATTTTTCGACTTGAATTGAACCTAAATTTCAGTTTCTTGAAATAATTTTCTTGATCTAAACCGAATAATAATATGATAGAGATGGCATCACATCACGATCCATTACTAGTATCTACAAAATTGAAAATGATAGGGAAATTGATATCACAGTCACAATAAAAGCGCAAAATAAAATGTTTCACCTTGAGTGGAATAAGCTATAATTTAATCTTGACGTGTTCGGATGGAAAAAATTATGATAATGAAATAATTGAATTTGTAATGACATTATGAATTTTGTAGATTTTGCCAAATTAGGGAATATCCACATCTAAGTATTATGAAAATATGTATCAAAACCTAAAGTTGACCAATTAGGATGGAAAAACTTCTATTAGGTGTAAAATTTGAATAGAAATTTTGTGGATTTTGCCAAATTAGGAAATACTTCATATTGGGCAACTTTCGTTTTTGATACTTATTTTTCATAGTGCGAATATTTCTTAATTTGGCAAAATTTACAAAATTGCTAATGTCATTTCACATTGAAATATTTCATATCATAATTTTTTCTATCCGAACACTTCAAGTTTAAATTAAGTCTTTTTCACTCAAGGTCAAAATTTTATTTTGCATTTTTACTGTGAAATCACTTTCGCTATCGTAATCAGTTTTGTAGGACGTTATATTAGGACTAGTAATGAATCGTGCATAACATGGATTCAAATCGCTGCAAGATTCAAATCTACCTTAATGGTGGATCGTTCCCGCCATGTTCTAGTTTTAAAAACGCGTCTTAAAAGGTTACCTCTACCTCAAGTCGTGCATCATAATTTAAATTACAACCGCCTATTCAAAAGGTACTTGGAGTATATGACGATGTTTATTTTTTTTGTCATGCTGAAAATTTTCATCATTACGCGTTGTGTGACCATTGCGCGAATACGGTAAGATACGCATCCAAAAAAAGTAGAGATAAAAATACTATGTTCAGCATGTTTCTATTTGAACTCACCTAGAGCCATAGTTGAGAAAAGCTCTTGATAAGGTATGTGGGTTTCTGAGGACCAATGAATAAGAGAGAATATATAAGAGGACCAATCACAAAGAGAGGATATATGGAAGTTGGTTGGATTTAATTACAAATTCCTCCCCCGTTGAAGCTTTTTAGTCCCAATCTCTCTGAAGAGCTTTTTCTATCTATATTACTATCTCTCATCTATGACCTAGAGCTACAAAAATAATTTTACTCCATCTACCTGTTTGGCTTGCTGACCACGGTAAACGTGTACATTTTGTAAGAAGTATCAAGCCTTATTTTTGGCAAGGCTTATATTTCAAGGCTTCTTAATCTAATAAAAATTGAACTTTTATTTTTACATTGGGCAACATCATACTTCTGTAGGCAAAAAGCATACCATATAGGGTTTTGAGTGTGGCCGAAAAACCACACAGGTAGCTTAAGACGGTCAGTCACGCTGCAATGTTAACCTTGCAGGATATCTTTTATCCCCAATAAAAATCAACGACTAGGTCTGTGAACATTCAAGACAGCAGATCGAACCAAAAGTCCACCCAGTATCATACCTCCCCCCATCCCCAACACTTCCCCCCCTCCCCCCATCTTCTCTGCTTTTTCCACACTTTACCAATTTTCACACGGGTACTTCCCCATTCTTAGACCCACCGTGTTTCATCCCACGAGACTTTACTACAGTGCGCGACGGTTATAAGAGCTGCCCTCCGTCGCCTGGAAATGCTGCTCTTATAACTGTTTGTTTTTACAACGCTTATAAGAGCAGGATGTTCTTATAAAAAGTATATGGCAAAAAATTTTTTTTTTCAAAATTTATAAAAAGAAAATCTATACTATAGTATAGATCTTAAATAAAGTTATCAACTGTAACTATCGTCGACAATTTCGTCAAAAATTGCAATTGTTTAATTCTTATTTAAAGTTTTGTAAAGATTTTACAAGAACGACATTTCAACTGAAATGATTTCAAGTGGTACTTTTAGAAATTGAAGATGTAAAAAGATTATTTTTGTTTGAGATTTGACTTTTGCTCTTATATCCAACTCCCGCTTCAAAAATTACCCAGCCAAAGGTAGTTCTTATAACCGTTTTGCTCTTATATAGGTTGTTCTTATAATGCGTTAATGTCCCATGCTAAATGCATTAGAGCAAACCAAACCCGCAAAACTCTGCTCTTNCTAAATGCATTAGAGCAAACCAAACCCGCAAAACTCTGCTCTTATAACCCGAATGTTCTTATATAGGATGCTCTTGTAAACGTCTTGCACTGTACATCTTCCTCATATTTTTTCCACTTCACCGATTTTCACCCTGGCACATCCCTATTCTTACACTCACCTTATATCGTACCCAAACACTTTCCCTTATCTTACCTACATTTTCCCCACTTCACCCATTTTGGTTCGGTCACTTCCCTACACTAACACCACCCGGATTCAACATACACTGAGCACATACAATGCACACTGCACAAGTGAAAGAGAGATTTATGGGCTATCCCGTAGTAAAACCCCCATTCCGAACCATCCATTAGTTCTCCAATATTCGAGTTATTATTTAACATGCATAATTTCCATAAGCCAAAATTGAAGTCTCGGGAGAAAAATGAAAAAAGTGGGATAAGGCTCATCTTTGAACATGTCCGTTCCTACTGCATGGACTATATATTCGTGAAAACCGCATCTTGATTCGTCAATTCGTTTAGGAGTTAGAACATCGGTTGGCGGATGGACGGACAGAATAGAATCATAATGTCTTTACAACACATCATAATTGTAATTATGGATTCATAACATTAATCCAATGACTCAACTACACAATTAAATTTGAGTTCAGAATTCTAGAGTCAAAATAACTTTAGTTCGGAAGTAATCTCCTTTACAGTCACAATTACTAATTGTACAGAAATTGTGTAATTGGCATTCATTCAACTATGTAATTGTCCGAACTGTGCCCTTGGCCTGCCAAATGCTTTTACACAGGTTGCTGCATTTCCTATCCGAACTGCCTGATAGCACTCTTTCAAAGTGGGAACCAATAGGTTTCTTTTTTAATTTTTTCTTCAAATCCTAAAGAATTGCCCCTCCATCATGCAGCCCGACTGACGTTCATTTTTTAGCTTATTTGATTTTTGTGCAGAAGGTTATCGTTTTTCCCAAAAGTATTATTTTACGAACGATACTTTCACGTCATTCATTTCACGTTACGTTGTTTAAATGAACTATCTGGTGTAATGAACCATATTTTGTGGTATAGGTTTTCACTTTATCATTCTGATGGATAAACCAGGCCGTATTTCGTTGAAGGATTCAAGTCAATTTAATAAAATACGTTGTGAATAAATGAAGAAATACAATTTTGAATCATTGAACCAACATTTTTGCTATGTGCTGTTCTACAACATTCAAAATAGTAAGACAGTTGGCAAGATATAAATTTTCTATTATTCTTCATATCGTATTACAGTTCTTCTAAATCGTAAGTAAATACTAGTAGTGTACAATGTTGAAAACATTCTACACTACTTTTTCATTTTATTTTCTCCTCTAGTAAATTCTTAGTTGATTTTGGGAAGTGAGGTTGCAGACTCTTGAAGAAGGAAATAATTGGACAAAGAAAAACCAAAATCATCGGATGTTATGAACATAACTTTTAATTTATGTTCATTATTCGGCTATGATGAACAACGGCTGTTATGAAGCGAATCTCCTGGTCATTACAAATTTATTATAGCCTATGTACACTGTAATTCCATAGCCCTATGTACAGAGAAGGGAGAATATGTTTGCATTAGAAAATTACTTATTGTTCTAAACTTTCAACTCCATATAATCAAACGGCGACTGTGACTTTAAAGTAAAAAATGACGCTAAAAANCCTCTAGTAAATTCTTAGTTGATTTTGGGAAGTGAGGTTGCAGACTCTTGAAGAAGGAAATAATTGGACAAAGAAAAACCAAAATCATCGGATGTTATGAACATAACTTTTAATTTATGTTCATTATTCGGCTATGATGAACAACGGCTGTTATGAAGCGAATCTCCTGGTCATTACAAATTTATTGTAGCCTATGTACACTGTAATTCCATAGCCCTATGTACAGAGAAGGGAGAATATGTTTGCATTAGAAAATTACTTATTGTTCTAAACTTTCAACTCCATATAATCAAACGGCGACTGTGACTTTAAAGTAAAAAATGACGCTAAAAACCATCCTTATCTACATCAATTTTCCAATTATTTGTGGGTCGACTGTATATTATCAACTTAATTTAGGTACTGCCAATGCACTTGTTATTTGAGTTTTTCTGAATTCTGTTATGGTAAACAAATCTTTCATTTATTCTCAGTATCTCTAACTTATTTACTTAAATTTATGCTGAACAATTTGAACTTTTCACTCCAATATTAGAGATTATTTTTAAATGCATTCAAAGCAAATTGGAACACTTATCTTGCACCACGCCATATGTACCTCCATTAGTAAAAGTGATAGCTGCTTATTGCACTTTTGACATGTCAGTATAGCTAACAAACATTGTTGGTATCTATTATTAATACAGGGTGACCATTCTTAAAATAAAGNAGAGATTATTTTTAAATGCATTCAAAGCAAATTGGAACACTTATCTTGCACCACGCCATATGTACCTCCATTAGCAAAAGTGATAGCTGCTTATTGCACTTATGACATGTCAGTATAGCTAACAAACATTGTTGGTATCTATTATTAATACAGGGTGACCATTCTTAAAATAAAGNATGACATGTCAGTATAGCTAACAAACATTGTTGGTATCTATTATTAATACAGGGTGACCATTCTTAAAATAAAGATTTTTACCAAATCCATACTTCTCGAAAGATGGTATTGGGCAACCAATATTTAGCATGTTTAGAAAGGTAATTTCGGCATTAAATACTGATTATCAACAAAACACAATCCAAATTAATTACAAATTTAAAAACAGCAAACTATCCAAATGTTACTCTTTTACAATCACTCTGTATTTTCCAGATTCTCTAGAAAAATTCTTTTTAGTCATCATAATTGTCTAGTATTGGGTTCACCTTGTTAAACCACAGTAAATCTCAGTAACAAAAATTCCTCCTTTTATTATAAAAAAAGTAATAATTCTATTTTCAACATTAAATTATAAATTAGTCTAAATTATCAAAAGTTTACAATTTGTGTCATTTTATAAAATTCCAGTTATATACATTTGGTACTGAAACTTAATAAGTTAAAACCATAATAGAAAAAATAAATCATTACCATTCCTACTAAATTTGGTTTCAATAAAGCTAACAGTTCACCAAATCAACATGGGATGTTAGTTAATTTTGCAAATGTGGTAGAGTCATTTAGGGTGACATTCGAAAGCCGTAATCATGTTGCTTCCTAATCTATACGTGTTTTACGTTTTAGGTGTAAGTACTTACATCCTGCGGTTACCGACTTTTAGTCACCCGCAATTGCTTAAGGCAAGAATTTTTAGTTTCCACGTTTACCGTAATTAGGTAGAGTTTCAAGCGGTTTATCCTTAACTAGCAAATGACACCATACAACACGGTTTGAAATCTGCAGTTAAGGATTGTCGGAAATAAGGATTCATTTAGTGTGAAGGGTTTTCGAAATTATATAATTTTGTTCTTAATATCAACTAAGGAATTCTAATTCATTTAATTATAGTGGCACTTGCTTTATTAGTAAGCTGGAAATGGCTGGGGATATTATTCTTCGAGTGATAAGAATTTATGAATAACTACAGACAGCATTACTAGCGTAAAAACAAAAACAACAGAATATATAGCGTTAAATTGATGATAAATCGCTCAAAAANCAGACAGCATTACTAGCGTAAAAACAAAAACAACAGAATATATAGCGTTAAATTGATGATAAATCGCTCAAAAAACAAGACGCGTTCCGCTAATATTTTGGATATTTTTGAAATAAAATTAGCAATTGTTTTGCTAAAAACATNCAGACAGCATTACTAGCGTAAAAACAAAAACAACAGAATATATAGCGTTAAATTGATGATAAATCGCTCAAAAACAAGACGCGTTCCGCTAATATTTTGGATATTTTTGAAATAAAATTAGCAATTGTTTTGCTAAAAACATNAAAAAACAAGACGCGTTCCGCTAATATTTTGGATATTTTTGAAATAAAATTAGCAATTGTTTTGCTAAAAACATGCAAGTTGCTACGATAAAGCTTGAAAGCGCATGTTTTACCAAAAATAACCAACAAAATAAGAAATTAGTCCCTGTTTTAGCGGAATACGACTCACCACCGTTCTCTAGATTGTTACTCTTGAGGTTGATGGTTGACCATTGTTGAGATCGAGTGTTTTCTCTAGTTATAAAGTCAAAAAGTTTAGTTGGAGCTATTTATCAATCGTCGCGCCGATCGAGATATTTGATTACCCTAGATTTTTGCAATTCGCAGCCTATTCCCCTTGTTGCATAGCAAATAGTATTTGTTTTTTCGCCTATTATGAAAATCTATTTATGCAATTCTAAGACATTCTTAATTGTTAAACAATCTACCATTGCCGCCTTTCGCTTTTGCTCATTTTGAGTACTTTACCGCAAAAAAGTATTAATTACATGCGCTCGTGCTATTCCCAATATGTTTTCTGTTGTCAACTAAATCTTTATTTGACGCAGCGATTATTGATAAGTGCTACCACTAGAAGTCTAAAACAATGTTTTCTCTATAGTCTTAAACTATGGGTTGATGCTAAGATGGACAAAATTGATTTTACGATGCGGACACAAACATATTTTCGTTGGTTTAAAACAAACTATGCGCCGATGCTATGATTGGGGAAGCTAGTAATAATGTTCTGATATTTAGTAATATTTTGATACTAGTCTAACAACAATTACCGATAGTTGTAACCATGCTATGGGCTGCTATATTTGCATCCATATTTTCTATCGCCCCACAGGAAATATTTGCTGATTCTTTAAGTTTACACGCTTCTATCTATATTCATTTTTCCATATGACTTTTAGTTGCTAGTTTATGCATGAACGATGCTATATGTAATGCCGTAAAAATTCTAATAGTGGCCCGGAACACTATTTAATTTTGACTCTCGGAGACCCGCGCACTAATAGAACCCCGCGTATTATTGGAATCTGCGCATTATTTAAAGACAATCTGTTAGTAATTAACAAATTTTTACCCATCTGGTCTCGGTTTTTCTCTATTTACGAATTGATGATGCATGTACATTGAACTCACGTGCCACGGAATCTAGCGAAGATTTCTCAAGCCCTTACAAAAGCTTGAGATTGAATACCAAATCAAACAAGCGTTTTGGACCCATTATCTCTCTTTAGCAGGTTAATTAGCAGAAACTTTAATCTCCTCATATCAAATTTGGCGCACTCTAGAATTCTTCAAGCAGAAACCAGCGTACTATTAGAATCCCGCGCACTAATTCATTGTTCAACGTTTTGACCCGCTCGCTATTAGAATCCCGACTTCTATTAGAATTTTTACGGTAAACTAACATATTATCTTCTAATTTCAACACATTCAACAGTTTACCCCTTGTTACTCTACTGTCCTTATTTATCAAGGTTTCATGTTACTAATGAGAATAAGAAGCTGTTTTAAGAAAGCTTCACTGTATGTAATGTATTAACAGTGTTGTTTTTTAACTATGAAAACAAGATTGACAGTGCTTTTGTGCTTTGGATACAAAATGCCAAATTGCAAAATGAAACAGAAATTGCATCAATTTGTCAATTTTCACATCCAGCTCAATATGCAAAATTTGCGAGTATTAATTTTACCGATTCATCAATTCATGATGATCGTGCAGCTTTGGATGACATAAATACGAGGGTCTTTCTTGAAATAATTTTTATTACAGTTAGGCGTTTGACAAGTTTTCTGTGATATTTTTGAATTTCAGTACTTTATTCATCATGAAACTATTTATTTTGTTTGCAGTGACTATTTTAGCATTGGCTGACATTACTGTTGGTTTAAACGAACAAGAAGGGCGATTCTTCCTGTTCAAAGTCAAGCCAAAATCTGTCCAGGAGTGGGAAGCTTTGGTTTGGCCAAATGCAGCCTATGTAAGTGTGATATTTGGGGAAAATTTTTCACGATGACAATACCTTCAAACATTTTTTCATAAAGAATTATCCTAAATTGATTTTTGTTTTGCAGGGTGAACATCCTCCAATGTTTTTGCAACGTGTTGCAGTCGGAAAATCTACACTGGTGTTAATTGAAGAGTCAAAGTTAGCGGTCTTGGAAGGAGTTCTTAGAACTCACAAAATTCGTCATGTCCGTAAAGGACTTACTCTCATCGAGCGGTAAATTTAAATTTTTTTTTATTCAAAAACTATGTTAACTATGTTTTTTTAACTTCACTAGGATTACTGTGGACAATGGTGGCGGCAGGAGTGAGTAAAAAAATTTTTTTTGCGTTTANTTCTTAGAACTCACAAAATTCGTCATGTCCGTAAAGGACTTACTCTCATCGAGCGGTAAATTTAAATTTTTTTTTTATTCAAAAACTATGTTAACTATGTTTTTTTTTAACTTCACTAGGATTACTGTGGACAATGGTGGCGGCAGGAGTGAGTAAAAAATTTTTTTTGCGTTTATAACGCCCGTTGTAGACGTAACTTTATTCTAACTCTCCCGTCAATCTTCGCGTTGCCATAACGTCAACCGTCACTCTTAGCGCATTTAGAGGTTGTTTGATCACAACGCAGAGTTATTTTAACGCTAACCTAATTGTTAAAGTTTTCTTCAGACAAGCTCTAAATTATTCTTGCGCTGTCGTAAAGTTGGTTGGCTATCTATAAGTTAGAGAAAGTGACGGAGGAAGTGAGGCGTTACGGCGACTGTAAATTGATTCTCTAAAGTGAAATATCACTCGACTCATCACCCGAGCAACCGTAGAGTTACAGTGACATAAGGTATAAATTGAAATTTTAAACATCCTCAGAAGAATCATTCGGAAGAAGGACNTAAGTTAGAGAAAGTGACGGAGGAAGTGAGGCGTTACGGCGACTGTAAATTGATTCTCTAAAGTGAAATATCACTGGACTCATCACCCGAGCAACCGTAGAGTTACAGTGACATAAGGTATAAATTGAAATTTTAAACATCCTCAGAAGAATCATTCGGAAGAAGGACACCTTAGAGTTAGGTGTACAACGGGCGTAAGACTACATATTTTACTTTTACTTTTTGTTCGTTTGTACTTTCTGTAACATCACAAACTTAATTTACCATTATTCTTAGTTACCATGAATCTCAATCCTCAAAGTTTAAAAAAATTATTTGAAAATAGCATATTTATTAAAAAAAGTTGTTTTTTTCAAAATNTTCGTTTGTACTTTCTGTAACATCACAAACTTAATTTACCATTATTCTTAGTTACCATGAATCTCAATCCTCAAAATTTAAAAAAATTATTTGAAAATAGCATGTTTATTAAAAAAAGTTGTTTTTTTTCAAAAATTTTAAAGTTTTACTATGGCACTATTTTTCTAACTATTTTTTAGCTCTTTCTTAACTGATTATTTATTTTTATGTAATCTTTAGCTGCAGAGCTTAGTTATTAAATGATTAAATAAGTTATTGCAAACTCATACAATTTGTAAAATATCCATTGAATAGTATTTTTAGAATTGAAAAATTCAACAATAATTGTCGGAAAAGCAACAATAACACTTGTTAAAAATTCAAAAAGTTATACAGAATATATNTTTGTAAAATATCCATTGAATAGTATTTTTAGAATTGAAAAATTCAACAATAATTGTCGGAAAAGCAACAATAACGCTTGTTAAAAATTCAAAAAGTTATACAGAATATATTTTTTTTTAATTATTTTTAGAAAATGAATGCCGACCAGGTGAAACTAAGAAAGTCGACTGCAACACGTGCATTTGTGCAGGAAGTTCATCTGCTGGCTACAGATGGGCATGTACGTTGATGGCGTGTCACACACCAGGCAACTAATAATATATCATTTAATGCTGACACACTTGTAGATAAATTAGAAAAATTTGTTTAATTTGGAAACCAATTGGCAAATAAATTCAATTATTGAACATTTGACCTTTACTTATGAGATGTATCTAATCTTCTTATTTTTTCATTTATAACCTTAGGTTAGTATTAGCATAAACTTTCAGATACTTTCGATTCTTTCTTTCTTCTGTTTAACTGTTATGCAGCTAAATTTGATACCGATCCCTTCAGAAGTAGTTAGAGCTTTTTGAATTTTTTCCCAATCCCTGGTTCGCAAACCTCACATATAAATATAATCAACCTAAATACTAAAACTTTCTCATGGTGTAAGCATACCACTATGCAGAGTCGGGCACTGTAAAAATTGCTCAAGATTCCCATGGTATGCGAAAAGTTATTTTATTCTGAGAAGCAGACCAATACAAAAGAATTGAAAATTGGGAATAAAATTCTGGTTAGGGATGCAGTTGGAATCGGCCGTAATAATTTTATTGTTTTACATAGCCTTATGGAAAAATACTTTTAGAATAATTTTCAGATAGAAAATTCAGCAATTCTTCAATATTAATAAATAAAAATTCAATATCAATATTTTTGGTTGGGGAATAGATTTTAGGGGGTGTTTTCTTTCAATTTAAAGAGACAGTATTTGAAAAAAAATCAAGTTTTTTTTTTTAAATTTTTTTTCGGATGTTTGCATTTCTATACAAGAATCTTGACATTTGAGGATGTTTGTTAGGTTGTTAAGTTGTGTTCAAACTAACAAAATAGCATAAATAGTGATACTTTTGGGCATTTTGCAAAAATTATTTCGAGAAATATAACTTTTTTGTTTTAAAAATTCTCCAAAAATCTTCAATTGTTATGATTCGTGGAGAATGCAAAAATCCAGAAGAGAAAGTTTTTTCTGAAAAAAAAACAAACAAAAAAAAAAAACAAACAATTAGACCGATACTCCCCAAGTGTATACCCAAACCATATTTTTAACTTCACTTTCTTTGGATTAAACTTCGAGAGGTTAATTCTATTTAAAATAAATTCAAAAAACTTTTAAAATCATCAAAATCAAAACAAACCAAAATTATACACCTCACCTCTTCAGAAATTGAAGTTAAACTGAGGCTTCCGTAGCTTACCGTTAGAGAGGGAAAAGGTGGGAGACCATATGTGCATCTGGGTTGGGGATAAATGAGTCTCACTCAATAACAATGACAATCCAAAATCAATAAATAAAATATGCGAGGCAACTGAAGGCGCGACTGCAAAAAAAAATCAAAAAGCTCTAACTACTTCTGAAGTTATTTAGTATTATTGAAAGGAATGTCAACTGGCTTCGCTGCATCGCATTACGAATAGCCGATGTTGACATTTTATTGAGTTGAAATCTGAGCCTCAATCTCACAAACTGACATTCCTACTATCTATGAAAATAAAACATTATTAAAATTTAACATTATTCAAAAAAGTAAATTATTAAAATTACGTCAGTTAAGGAGACGGAATCATCAAATATCCGAAAGCATAATGTCAGTCTTCTCATTTGTTGGTTTTATTCAGATGNGGGTTGGGAAGCGGTTGGGGAGAAATGAGTCTCACTCAATAACAATGACAATCCAAAATCAATAAATAAAATATTCGAGGCAACTGAAGGCGCGACTGCAAAAAAAAAATCAAAAAGCTCTAACTACTTCTGAAGTTATTTAGTATTGTTGAAAGGAATGTCAACTGGCTTCGCTGCATCGCATTACGAATAGCCGATGTTGACATTTTATTCTGAGTTGCAATCTGAGCCTCAATCTCACAAACTGACATTCCTACTATCTATGACAATAAAACATGATTAAAATTTAACATTATTCAAAAAAGTAAATTATTAAAATTACGTCAGTGCACATGGTTAAGGAGACGGAATCATCAAATATCCGAAAGCATAATGTCAGTCTTCTCATTTGTTGGTTTTATTCAGATGAAATAGTCACACTGGAAAATGTGCTAAGGTGACACTTTGCTTTCCAATTATCATCCCCGGATGGTAAAATTTTTGCATTTTTGCATGGATTAGTTTGTATAGAGTTTTAACATTATTGCTTTTTCCTTTGCTTAAAAGACTCCATGCAATGATGAGTGCCTGTACAAGTAGCCAGAAAATATTTGTTCCTGTGCCGGCAGGCGTGTGCCAGACAGGAGTGGATAGTTGAGAAAATGACAGGCACGAGCCAGGCTGGCACAAATATCCCATTAGCAAAGGCCTGGTGGCTTAATGTGTGGTCCAATGAACTTCATGGATCCAAAGGTGGATTTTATCGCAAAATGGGATAAATATACGTTGCGCATGAATCTGTTAATCCACATGGAGAACCATATGCATCTACTTGGATCCACAGGTGGATGTTAGTAGAATTTTTGAAAATTTATAATAAAAATGATTTGATTTTTTATNTAGCAAAGGCCTGGTGGCTTAATGTGTGGTCCAATGAACTTCATGGATCCAAAGGTGGATTTTATCGCAAAATGCGATAAATATACGTTGCGCATGAATCTGTTAATCCACATGGAGAACCATATGGATCTACTTGGATCCACAGGTGGATGTTAGTAGAATTTTTGAAAATTTATAATAAAAATGATTTGATTTTTTATNGATCTACTTGGATCCACAGGTGGATGTTAGTAGAATTTTTGAAAATTTATAATAAAAATGATTTGATTTTTTATACATAAAATATGCAATAAAATTTTCATCTTGCAGACATACCAACGCTGAAATCTCATTAAAACGTACGATTAAGGTTNTAAAATATGCAATAAAATTTTCATCTTGCAGACATACCAACGCTGAAATCTCATTAAAACGTACGATTAAGGTTAGATTCTACCATTTGATGGCAACGAAAATATTTTAGAAGACTTGTTTTTATTGTCACCCGTAGTCTAAAAACACTACAAAATTTTTGGATGGGAAATATAATGTTAAAAAATTATGTTAAAAAAAGTTATGTCAACTTACAAGAAATTGCATAATATTAAGCTGTCATCTAGATTGTCCCGTTTAGTTTCAAATTTTCTATTTATATTAATAATTAACTTAACTTCAATTTGTGCCACCAAGCTAATTCGTAAGTATTCCGGTGCATTAACTAAAAGTGGGCGATAAATTGGGCTTAATTAAGATGCTACAATCTTTTAAAACAGTGACATGACACCAATTATTATTGCTGGTTATCAATCGCAAGTTTGATTTTTGATGCCCCTGATCCAGGAAAAGAAATTATAGCAAACGGAATGGATCTTCTAAGCGAAGTCATACCGTTTGGAGGATTATTTAGTCGAATTCAAAATATTTTTTGAATAATTATGAGCCAACACCTACTGCAACACATTGTTATGATTCAATGTGTGAGGAAATTCTGTGTTATATGGTGATGTTATCCGATGTGCAACACTCCGGAATTGGTGGTGGAGTAGTGATGTGTCCCGTTGCTGTCGGAGTAATTGAGGGGTTAGTGCTCCATTGCTATCAGAGTGGTAGAGTGTGGTACCTAGGCCAGACTAAAGAAGTGCTCTTCCTTTCCAGTCACAGTGACCATTCCGTATTAATTTATTCTCACTTAAGAAAGCTCGGTATATTTGAATATAGTGTTGTTATGAATGTGACTTTTGATCGAATTTTCAAGTGTCAATTGGGGAACACAGAACTCACGGAAGTCGGAATTGTTGGACTCTGAAGTTAGATTTTTGTAACGAAGAATAAGCGTCACTTGACATTCCAAGCTTTCGACTTTTCCCTAATTTTAAGGATTCCACAAGTTCTTGCAACTCCGAAAAGCAAACTGCATAGATGAGCGCTAAAAATAATTTTTTTCTCAACACACCCGGCTTATTTGTAGAATATCCCTCCTCGCGCATCAAGTTAAACTAGCTATGTTAACCGATCGGTTCGCTTCGTTCCCAACATGGACACGAAACGAAACGATAAACTGAGTTCTCAATCCGAAACGAAATGGTTACTTTTTCCATCAATCCAATACAGAACAATAAGGAAACGATTCGAAAACGATAAGGAATTTAATAAATTTCAAATTTTTCATTCNAAGGAAACGATTCGAAAACGATAAGGAATTTAATAAATTTCAAATTTTTCATTCCATTTGCAATGCATGTACAATTGCAAAAAATAAAATCCTGGAATAGTTTAGTTCTGCCGATTCCTGAGCACTATGTTCCAGAAGTTTGGTAGAAACCAGTAACAAATAAGTTAAGTGGAGGAAATATGTAAGGAACTAACATATTTTCCGCAAGTAAGAAAAAGCTACTAACTCAGAAAACCTGAAAACAAAGAGGAAATAGAGAGAACAAAGCAACAGTTCAAGAAATACTATGAAAACAAAAAATATTTAGAGACTAAAGAGCCACTAGNAATAGAGAGAACAAAGCAACAGTTCAAGAAATACTATGAAAACAAAAAATATTTAGAGACTAAAGAGCCACTAGCACTTGGAGTAGATTAGAATATGTGATTAACTTTATAGTCATTGTCATTGATTAGTTAGTGATGTGTGAGGATATATGTAACACCTTTACTTCCAAATCCCGAACATACACTGCGAGTATGCTTTGTTGAAATACTGTTTGTGATATCCTTGAGAATAATTCCCGCTGTATGTCATCTAACCAATTCTTATCATTTGCAATAATATCTTCCGAAAAAATTTGCGAAATCGACGATTTATATTATGCATTTTACGAGATGATCATGGAATAATTAACACTAGATAAAGCTGAATACACGCACACACGTAAACAGCTATTTGACATGCGAAAACAAGGACCAATTTAAAGTTAATGAATATTTTTCATTAAAAGAATTCTACTAGGATAAATCTGAAATAAAACGGAAAGTAACAAACTTCTAAAGCTGCAATACACTGAAATAGCATGTTTCCACGTCGTATTGCCATAAAGTAAATTAGCATCAATTATTTTGAGTTTATCAAACCTAAAAACTTTTACCGTTTCCGTTTTATGCCTTCCCCTCATCTGAAACAAAACAAATCGGTAGTTTAACGTTTCCCTAAAACTCGAAAATAGAACGAAACGGAATTACCGTTCGGAGCTCGATCCGAAACGTTAGCATGCCTAGGTTAAACACTATGTCTGAAACTTAGCAAATATGCAAACGATTGTCAAGTCAATTGTTGCAAATATTTTTCAAATTTGTGACTAAAAACTTTTTTTTAGTATGACTTACCGAAAGGTATAGGTCGTTATTGATCATATAATAAGTTAACCAATCAAGAATATTGTCGAGATTACGGATTTAGCATCCATTCTTGGCGATTACATCAAATTTTGCAAACATAGGGTTGGATTTAACAACCCAGGATAACCACCGCATGGATAACAGATCATGTATTCTCCACGCTGAATCCCACTAGAAGAATATGTATATTTTATCGCCAAGAGCTTTATGCAGCCGCACAAAGNAATAGAGAGAACAAAGCAACAGTTCAAGAAATACTATGAAAACAAAAAATATTTAGAGACTAAAGAGCCACTAGGACTTGGAGTAGATTAGAATATGTGGTTAACTTTATAGTCATTGTCATTGATTAGTTAGTGATGTGTGAGGATATAACCTTTACTTCTNGGTTAACTTTATAGTCATTGTCATTGATTAGTTAGTGATGTGTGAGGATATAACCTTTACTTCTAAATCCCGAACATACACTGCGAGTATGCTTTGTTGAAATACTGTTTGTGATATCCTTGAGAATAATTCCCGCTGTATGTCATCTAACCAATTCTTATCATTTGCAATAATATCTTCCGAAAAAATTTGCGAAATCGACGATTTATATTATTCATTAACACTAGATAAAGCTGAATACACGCACACACGTAAACAGCTATTTGACAGGCGAAAACAAGGACCAATTTAAAGTTAATGAATATATTTCATTAAAAGAATTCTACTAGAATAAATCTGAAATAAAACGGAAAGTAACAAACTTCTAAAGCTGCAATACACTGAAATCGCATGTTTCCACGTCGTATTGCCATAAAGTAAATTAGCATCAATTATTTTGAGTTTATCAAACCTAAAAACTTTTACCGTTTCCGTTTTATGCCTTCCCCTCATCTGAAACAAAACGAATCGGTAGTTTAACGTTTCCCTAAAACTCGAAAATAGAACGAAACGGAATTACCGTTCGGAGCTTGATCCGAAACGTTAGCATGCCTAGGTTGAACACTATGTCTGAAACTTAGCAAATATGCAAACGATTGTCAAGTCAATTGTTGCAAATATTTTCCAAATTTGTGACTAAAAACTTTTTTTTAGTATGACTTACCGAAAGGTATAGGTCGTTATTGAGCATATAATAAGTTAACCAATCAAGAATATTGTCGAGATTACGGATTTAGCATCCATTCTTGTCGAATTACATCAAATTTTGCAAACAGGGTTGGATTTAACAACCCAGGATAACCACCGCATGGATAGCAGATCATATATTCTCCACGCTGAATCCCACTAGAAGAATATGTATATTTTATCGCCAAGAGCTTTATGCAGCCGCACAAAGNATATTCTCCACGCTGAATCCCACTAGAAGAATATGTATATTTTATCGCCAAGAGCTTTATGCAGCCGCACAAAGCTCCGGTTATCGATTATTCTACAAATATTCTACACAGCCACTTAATACGTCAAAAGTACAAAAAAATGGATAATTATTACAAGACAAAAATATAAAATAAAACACAAAATAAAATATAAAATACATGAAATTGACTAATTTAAATTTAAATTAAACGAAGGGTAGTGAAGTTAATGAATTAGAATTAATTTCCATTTCATTCCACCATGACAAAAAATTTATTTTTCAATATGACAATTACTTTAGAATATAGAAGCTAACTTATATTTTGATTATGTGACCATGTTACTACTGCAGTAAAAATTTGGATAAATTTTCTACAATTTGATCAGCTTTAGTAAGAAATTTTGTTGTTAAATTGAAATATNGCAGTAAAAATTTGGATAAATTTTCTACAATTTGATCAGCTTTAGTAAGAAATTTTGTTGTTAAATTGAAATATCCATTTTTCAATCGATGAGCGGAAATCGGAAATAAGCATAATACACTTAAGCAGCAATTCACTAATTGGAATAATAAATTCTTGAGTAACTGACTCGAGACTGAATACGATATGCTTTAATTATGACAATCATCTTAAAATTTAAATAGTTAAGAACCCGACATCGATTTACACGAAACTGAAACTTATGCTCATATACCAGTTTGTGCTTGTTTGCTGCTTGTTGCGGATTGTTGTGTGATACTTTCACCAATAAAATTAGTGTTAATTTGGTCCCTGTTATAAAGCATGAGTGTCGTAGTGATACAATGCTATCGGCCTGGCCATTAGGAACGAGCAAAAAAAAATTTTTTTTTTAATACTTGTGTTGTGCGTCAGCTGTTGCTGAGGGTGCAAAAAGTTAGCAAAGCATCACCAGAAAGTTAGCAGAACAGCAGATCAGACCGTAAAGTTACCGTCCTGGCTTTCTAAAAATGGCAAAAAAATATATGCCTCTTCAACAGCTATTCTACACTGCTGTCTTTTCGCATCCCTCTCTCTCCTCATCAAAAAAATTGTCATTTTTGAAAAGCCAGGCCGGTAGCACCCTAGCACCATAAAGTTAGCAGAATATTGGTTCAAAAACATAAAGTTAGCCGACTACAGAAATAGCACCATCGGCAATAGTCGACTAAAAAATTTTACCGAATAGCACCGTAAAGTAAGCAGATCAACAGATAAGATCGTAAAGTTAGCAGATCAGTGTTAGCCGACCAGAAAAGAAGACCGTAGAGTTAGCCGACCAGAAAATAAACCGTAAAGTTAGCTGATCAGAAACCGTAAAGTAGGGCGATCTGAAATGGCCAACCAATAGATAAAAATGTAAAATTAGCAGACCAGTAATTTTTTTTAACTGATCATATCAAACAAATGTATCACACCAATTAACATGCGCAGTAGGCATTAATTGATCATTAACATGCGCAGTAGCCATTTTATGTTGTTAGACATGCGCAGTAGTAAATACGCTGTCATAGACATGNTAACAACTGATCATATCAAACAAATGTATCACACCAATTAACATGCGCAGTAGGCATTAACTGATCATTAACATGCGCAGTAGCCATTTTATGTTGTTAGACATGCGCAGTAGTAAATACGCTGTCATAGACATNTTGATCATTAACATGCGCAGTAGCCATTTTATGTTGTTAGACATGCGCAGTAGTAAATACGCTGTCATAGACATGCGCATCTATCAGCTGATCATATCAAACATCAGTTAATGCTACTGCGCATGTTAATTGGTCAGAAACATTTGTTGGATATGATCAGTTGTTAAAAAAAAATTACTGGTCTGCTAACTTTACATTTTTATTTCCTGGTCGGCCATTTCTGATCGCTCTACTTCACGCTTTCTGATCAGTTAACGTTACGGTTTATTTTCTGATCTGTTAACTTTACCATCTTCTTTTCTGGTCGGCTAACACTGATCTGCTAACTTTACGCTTTTATCTGCTGATCTGCCTACTTTACGGTGCTATTTCGGTGAAATTTTATGTCCAGCTATTGCGGATCTGCTAACTTTATGGTGCTATTTCTGTAGTCGGGTAACTTTGTTTTTGGACCAATATTCTGCTAACTTTACGGTCTGATCTGCTGTTCCGCTAACTTTATGGTGATGCTCTGCTAACTTTTTGCACCCGCAGCAACAGCTGTCGCACAACACAAGCAGTAAAAAAGTTTTTTTTTTGCTCGTTCCTAATGGACTGGCCGGTAGGTGTTCGACTTTTGCCCCATGTAGGTTATTTTCTCTGCTTTGGTCAACTCATTTCTTATTTCAATATCAGTCGAAGCAAATACGAAAAGAAAAGGAAAGAAAACAGAAAAAGGATTTTCCTAAATAATGCACACGAGTAGTTAGTTTTAAGTTTACCCACAAAAAGTTAAATGCAATGAATGAAGTGTGGTTGTTGAGTGTAGAAGTGACTGTTAGGAGATAACAAAATTCAAAAATTCAAATAAGTGAATACTTTTGTCACGAAATTGTTAAATGAACATGATTTTTGTTAGGTGTCTTTAATAAGTTAAGGTGTGCTTAATGGCATCTTTAACACCTAGTGAGTCAAACTCCACATATACTAGGAAATGACTGGGAGGGGTGCGGAAAGATGAGGGAGGGATGCAGAAAGATAAGAGAGATGCGAAAAGACAAGGGAGAGATGCGGGAAGACAAGGAGGCATGTGGGAAGATATTGGAGTGATGCGGGTACTGGCTAAATGGTTTTCAGGAGACTGGAGGGATGAATGAAAACAAGGGAGAAAACAAGAGGAATGCGGGCACGAACTAAATGTGTGGGTAGAGACTGGAGAAATAAGGGAAGAAAAGGAAGACAAAGACAACAATGTAAGGTTGGTTGGAAATGAATCCTATCGCTCGGCTTAGCATAGGACCAAAAAACTGCTGGCAAATTAGTTAACCAAATTGTTGAGTAATATTTTTTATTATGAGGATGTTACTACCTAGAGGTTCAGAATAAGATAACAAAAATTTTTGTCTCAAAATCTTCAATTTCTGACCACTTTCCGCGAAAGTTTGAATTTAGTGATTTCGTCAACTGACATNGAAGATATTGGAGTGATGCGGGTACTGGCTAAATGGTTTTCAGGAGACTGGAGGGATGAATGAAAACAAGGGAGGAATGCGGGCACGAACTAAATGCGTGGGTAGAGACTGGAGAAATAAGGGAAGAAAAGGAAGACGAAGACAACAATGTAAGGCTGGTTGGAAATGAATCCTATCGCTCGGCTTAGCATAGGACCAAACAACTGCTGGCAAATTAGTTAACCAAATTGTTGAGTAATATTTTTTATTATGAGGATGTTACTATATAAAAAAATTCGTTAGCTTTGCAAAATTTGATTTAAAAAACAAGTTGTAAAAAAGACCGTTTTCGTTTCCTTTCCTTTCCTTTCCGTTTGCTTTCCTTTCCTTTTCCTTTCTGGATTTTGATTTCGTTTTCGTTTTCAACCTGATGTTTTCCTTTTCTTTCCGTTTCNATGAGAAGAAGAAGTTGAAGGAAATTGTGAGACAAAATTTTTTTGTTATCTTATTCTGAACCTCTAGGTATATAAAAAAATTCGTTAGCTTTGCAAAATTTGATTTAAAAAACAAGTTGTAAAAAAGACCGTTTTCGTTTCCTTTCCTTTCCTTTCCGTTTGCTTCCCTTTCCTTTTCCTTTCTGGATTTTGATTTCGTTTTCGTTTTCAACCTGATGTTTTCCTTTTCTTTCCGTTTCCGACAAAAAACAAAAGGAAAGGAAAGTTTTCATCACTACATGGTCTTTGTAATCACAGNCCGACAAAAAACAAAAGGAAAGGAAAGTTTTCATCACTACATGGTCTTTGTAAGCACAGTTCAAAGTTATCGTTGTAGGTGTATGTAAATTTCGCACATATGTACACATAGCTTAAGCATATTTTTTTATGGTTGAAACTACAATATTTGGTTACTCCAAAATTAGAAAAATGATATGAATGGCCTTAAAATTTTATAAAATCTGGCAGTATTTGTGAAATGTTACTTGTGATGTGCAAACTGCAAAGCAACAGTACTAAAGTTGACTATCATTATTGTCTCCTGTCAGTGGGAGGAAACACTACAGAACTCTGTTTTCTAGCATACAGAGGTCTGTATGGTATAACATACAGACCTCTGTATGCTAAAAGACAGAGTTCTGTATGCTACGTCATGCCGACGAACGACAAGTTTGGTTTCTGTGAGGGGATAATAGAAGTGAAATGTGCGGGGACAAAGAAAGTTTAAAGTAAACAGTATTAAAAGTTGACACTAACAAGTGCCTAACTTTTTGAACGCCAAAATTTTTTCAATACTTTTAACTATTATTATGCTATTATATCTACTTCCATAATGATTTGCTGAAATATAAATAATTATTGTTGTTTCAAGCGATCTTATAATTCTATGTATTTTTCGGGGTGTATTTTATCACAATTCTCCCCTTATAATTGTGTAAAATCATCATTTCCTGGATTTTGACCTGCGCTATAAAAACACAGACTTCTGTCTTTTACCATACAGAGTTCTGTATGCTACGTCACNTCCTGGATTTTGACCTGCGCTATAAAAACACAGACTTCTGTCTTTTACCATACAGAGTTCTGTATGCTACGTCACCACACCACAGAACTCTGTCTTTTAGCATACAGAGGTCTGTATGTTATACCATACAGACCTCTGTATGCTAGAAAACAGAGTTCTGTAGTGTTTCCTCCCACTGCCTGTTAGAAACTCACCACAGAAAAGCAGATATAAAGAGCAAGAAAGCATTGAGTGCATTCAGTAATCTACTGATTATTGAGTTTCTTCCTGAATATTAGAAAATAGACTAAATGTCAAATTAATTCATTTTCTTTGCATATGCATTTGATAAACTTAATTTATGAGCTGCCACGTTCACATTTAGACTTAGCAGCCTTTGTGAATTCTGGGTATGNGAATATTAGAAAATAGACTAAATGTCAAATTAATTCATTTTCTTTGCATATGCATTTGATAAACTTAATTTATGAGCTGCCACGTTCACATTTAGACTTAGCAGCCTTTGTGAATTCTGGGTATGTAGACAAATACTTCATTCATTTTCAGTACCTCGAATTCTTTTACTTAAGCTNAGCCTTTGTGAATTCTGGGTATGTAGACAAATACTTCATTCATTTTCAGTACCTCGAATTCTTTTACTTAAGCTTATGCTGAGGTTTTGAAATCGCTTCAATATTTGAAATAATATGATATAAATGCATTCAAAACAAATTGAAACATTTATCTAACACCACGCAATATGCAACTTACTAGTAAAAGTAATGGCTATTTATCGCACTTTTGTCATATCAGCAAAGCAAGTGGACATAGTTGCTTTATCATATGTAATACAGGATGTTTAATCATAAATAAGCATTTGATTGACTGCATCCACTTCAAGGGAATGGACAATCAACGTTTCAAACTTTAGAAATCTAATATTATTGAAGACAATAATTTATATGAGNACTTCAAGGGAATGGACAATCAACGTTTCAAACTTTAGAAATCTAATATTATTGAAGACAATAATTTATATGAGGGAGAATTCCAAAAATAAAACCTTTCCAACATTCTTTCAAAATAATTCAGGCGGTATTTAATTGATTTTTGCTTTATTTAACTCCTGCTGTTGCCATTTATACTCTTAAAAATTGATTCAAATGAGTTCAACTTAGTTTAAATAAAATATGAGTAACCAATTTGGGACACTCCACGTTTTTCGTCTTAACTTTTATTTGAAGACCTGCGTTCTTACAGTTGGGTGCATTCGATTCAACACTAAATTTCCTTTCAGGAAATGTATTTCCCATTGATCTGGATATAGTACTTTAGGCAGCAATTGAGGTCAAATGAGTTCAACTGAAATATAAGTAACAAATGTGGGACACTCCACGTTTTACGACGTAACTTTTCTGTTTGAAAAGCTGCGTTTTTACGGTTTATTGCGTTAAATTCAGCACTAAGTTCCCGTTCAGAAAAAGTATCTCCTATTGATGTATATGTAGTAGTTTAGTCTGCAAATGATTTCAAATTTGTTCATATGAAATATAAGCAACAAATGTGGGACACTCAACGTTTTAAGTCATAACATGTTTATGTGAAGACATCATGTTGGTTGCATTCGATTCAACACTAAATTTCCGTTCAGAAAATATAATTCCCATTGATCTAGGTGTAGTTATTTCGGCTGCAAATGCGTTCAAATGAGTTCAATTGAAATATAAGTAATAAATGTGGAACACTCCACGTTTTGGTCACAGTCCACTACAAATCGCAAAATTGAGTACGAAAATATAAACAGAATGGAATTTGGATTCATAACGACTTATCAGTTGTCCATTTACAACAATCTTCATTGCTTAACATTCGGTGACATTTGGTGAGTTTTCATTATGATCCTAAGATGCCTGCTGAATAAGCTTATAGTAGCCTCTTATTTTAATTTTGTATAGATTTGTATAGACTAATCAATTTATCTAATTTTATCAAAACTTTGAAAAATGCCAGATTGTAAAAACCTTAAATTATACACCCCTTCTTATTTGGCAGATATTTCAGAGAATATTCTTTTGTCATTATAAAATTTCTATCTTGGATGCACCTTGTCAGACTATAATCAAACTCGGCAAAATGTAAGTGAGTTTTATTGTAAAACAATAGTTTGTAAAATTTCGGAATCCAAGCATTCAAAAATCCAAGAATCGACATAAATTTTGAGGAGCTAGCGTTAAAATAAAAATATTGAAAGACCCTGTACATCTTATGACTTCTTACGAATGAAAACAAAATACTTATTAAAAGTGAAGTTTACTGTTTCAAAGTTTTATTAACCAGTGTTCTTTATTAACTTTGATAAGATAATTTCTTCAGTAATTTGCTTTATTTTAATTGAAATGCAAGAATTGCAGAATGANATAAACAGAATGGAATTTGGATTCATAACGACTTATCAGTTGTCCATTTACAACAATCTTCATTGCTTAACATTTGGTGAGTTTTCATTATGATCCTAAGATGCCTGCTGAATAAGCTTATAGTAGCCTCTTATTTTAATTTTGTATAGATTTGTATAGACTAATCAATTTATCTAATTTTATCAAAACTTTGAAAAATGCCAGATTGTAAAAACCTTAAATTATACACCCCTTCTTATTTGGCAGATATTTCAGAGAACATTCTTTTGTCATTATAAAATTTCTATCTTGGATGCACCTTGTCAGACTATAATCAAACTCGGCAAAATGTAAGTGCGTTTTATTGTAAAACAATAGTTTGTAAAATTTCGGAATCCAAGCATTCAAAAATCCAAGAATCGACATAAATTTTGAGGAGCTAGCGTGAAAATAAAAATATTGAAAGACCCTGTACATCTTATGACTTCTTACGAATGAAAACAAAAACTTATTAAAAGTGAAGTTTACTGTTTCAAAGTTTTATTAACCAGTGTTGCTTATTAACTTTGATAAGATAATTTCTTCAGTAATTTGCTTTATTTTAATTGAAATGCAAGAATTGCAGAATGAANTTATTAACTTTGATAAGATAATTTCTTCAGTAATTTGCTTTATTTTAATTGAAATGCAAGAATTGCAGAATGAACCAGAAGTTGCACCAATTTGCCAATTTTCATATTCTGTCAAATTTCCAAAAATTATGAGTATTAATTTTGTCTATTTCATCAAATCCTGATGATCGTGCATCTTCCTCCGATGACATAAATACAACGGTAATTCTTGAAAATTTCTTATTAGAGTTAGGCTTTTTAAAAGTTTTCTCTGATATTTCAAAATTTTGGTTACTTTTTCATAATGAAAACCTTCGTGTTGTTGGTAGTGACTATTCTAGCATTGGCTGAGGTTACCACTGGTTCGAACGAACAAGAAGGTCGATTCATCCTGTTCAAAGTGAGGCCAAAATCTGTACAGGAATGGGAAGCTTTAGTCTGGCCAAATGCTGCCTACGTAAGTTTCATTATTGATAAACTACTTAAGACTGGAAAATTTATTATAAAAAATTATTAAATCGGTTTTTTATTGTTTGTCAGGGTGAACATCCTCCAATATTTTTGCTACGTGTTGCAGTGGGAAAGTCAACGTTGGTGTTAATCGAAGAGTCTAAACTTTCGGTCTTGGAAGGCGTTCTTAAGAATCACAGGATTCGTCATGTTCGCAAAGGACTTACATTAATTGAGAGGTTAGTTTATTTTAATAAATATTGACACTAATTAACCAATCACTAAACGCATTGATACAATCAGTTAATGTTTCATTAAACTTTAAATANTAAATATTGACACTAATTAACCAATCACTAAACGCATTGATACAATCAGTTAATGTTTCATTAAACTTTAAATAGCATTACTGTCAACAATGGCGGAGGAAGAAGTGAGTAAAATTTACTTTCATTACACTACTTATTCCAGTTTAACTATGCATNCTTATTCCAGTTTAAAAGTATTTCACTATGCAAGTCCCTGGCGTCACAAATTTACAAATTACCATTATTTTTGAGTTATCATTCTTTAATCTTGATCAAATATGGTATAAAATAAGAAAAGCTGTCGAGATATTTCATTAAAAATAAATTTTTTTTTACAACTATAATAAAATTTGATATCAAACTTTCGAATTTGAGGTCGCAAACGTCATTTTCGAAGACATAAGTCTTCGAGTGTAAATGTTGACAATCTAGATGAGAAAAATCAAGTGGTCTATGTAAATATGTAAAAAAAAATTCGATGTTTTACTAAATGAATCCTGTCACTTTACTGAAAGTTACTAAAAATGGAATCGCACAAAATGAACCAATCTGCATTTTACGCGAATCGTATATACAATCATGTAGTAAACATTCAAATGGCCAAGTTTCCTCATGGGTGTATCTCTGAAAAATTATTCTTGACTAATAAGAGTCACTACTGTTAGCATGAGTGCCAACAAAGGCAACTGATTCACTTACATGAAACTCGGTAGTGTCATAGGTCGTCACTCCCTGAGCAATGTTTAAAATGGTCTCCAATTTCTAAAAATTGATGATCGCCCTTTAAAGGTCATATTAATTATTTATGATAACTTTGGTGACATTTATAGGTCACTGACAAATTTTTAGAACCTGATCAGGAGCTCACGCTCTATGACCATACCGAGTTTGAAGTAAATCAAACTGGTGCCTCTTATTCAACCCACGTCAACTTTGGTGACCCTTAGAGGTCAAGGTCAATTTTCATTTGTACTACCTTGGGCAAACTTTCAAGTAGGTCTAGTACACAATGGCATACGCCTTAGTTTGGTTCACTTGGTGCGGTCCCCTTTCAATTTGTGCGCCCCTTTTAATTATTTTTATAATTATGTCTCAAACAGTAAAAAAAGTGAACTACAATTCTTTCAATTTATAATTCTAACTAAACAATTAAGAAAAATTTGTTTTGAGATGTTTCCAACCAAAATCACCAAACTCAAAAATTTTAATTTTCATTTGAAATTTGTCTCTGAACATGAATGCAAATTATTTAATGTGATGTATTTACAAATTTTGTAAAGTTTAAAAAATTTATTCTATAACTCCCATCTTTTGCTTATGCTTAGACCCTCTATTTCTGATTTTGTTTAATTTTTTATTTATTTTAAAAGCTTATTTTTGTACACAATTAGCTACTAGAGGGGTGAATAAGTTTGTACTGTCTCACATATTTTGTATAATATTCTATAAAAATTATTGTTAAAATTGAAAATCAACAACACAACTATAGTCACAAATCAAAAAATTAGACCAAATTTTAAATGTTCACTTTTGTTTAGAAAATGAATGTCGACCAGGTGAAACCAAGAAAGCGGACTGCAACACATGCATCTGCGCAGGAAGTATATCTGCAGGTTACAAATGGGCATGCACCAAGATGGCTTGCCCTCCAACAGACAATCAATACTAAATTTTACGTCACGATACCCTCAGAAACCTGTAAATAAATTTCAGAAATAAAAAAAACTTGTAAAATAATTGGAAAATAAAGTCAATGGTTNCCCTCAGAAACCTGTAAATAAATTTCAGAAATAAAAAAAACTTGTAAAATAATTGGAAAATAAAGTCAATGGTTAAGTCTATTGTTGAATCAGTTCATCCAAATTTTGAAGGCTAAGGTCCAGTTTCCTTAAATTCTCTCATATTATTCTGTTTCCTTTGTTTCCCACTCATAGATGTTTATTTCTTTTACATACAATATTTACTATTTTTGTGTTCCACATGTGCGTCTTTCATAAGAGCAACAATGAGAATAATGTCAGCAACCTGTTCTTCTGATGATAATATGCAAAATTCATGCATAGTTGAATTCTGACGAATCTACTTCTTCCATTTAAGAAAACGAGATATTAAATTATTCAAAATTTTAGGATAACAGTCTAATTATAACAATTCATATGTAACTGTATCAAATGAGATNCCCTCAGAAACCTGTAAATAAATTTCAGAAATAAAAAAAACTTGTAAAATAATTGGAAAATAAAGTCAATGGTTTAGTCTATTGTTGAATCAGTTCATCCAAATTTTGAAGGCTAAGGTCCAGTTTCCTTAGATTCTCTCATATTATTCTGTTTCCTTTGTTTCCCACTCATAGATGTTTATTTCTTTTACATACAATATTTACTATTTTTGTGTTCCATATGTGTGTCTTTCATAAGAGTAACAATGAGAATAATGTCAGCATGATGATAATATGCAAAATTCATACATAGTTGAATTCTGACGAATCTACTTCTTCCATTTAAGAAAACGACATATTAAATTATTCAAAATTTTAGGATAACAGTCTAATTATAACAATTCATATGTAACTGTATCAAATGAGATNGATATTAAATTATTCAAAATTTTAGGATAACAGTCTAATTATAACAATTCATATGTAACTGTATCAAATGAGATCGATTTGGCGAAACCATCAAATGTTCAAGAAACAAAGTTACTACTAAAAATTTGTATTTGGTTTCTTTGGACGAATTAGTTACATTACATCCAGCTGATGACGCTGGTGTGTCAAATTTGAAAAATGGTTTACTTTGGTTATGAGTAATGGTTACTTACCTTTGAAAACAAAGTTTTCCTTTTTTTCCTTATCGTATAAAGTTCAATAGAAAGCAGGAAAGCATTAGGAACAAACATTTTCCTACAAGGATTTACAAAAATACTTAACTAGCTATAAGTGCTAGCGTAATGCTGATAGGGCGAAAGCCATATCAAAGAACTGAATAATAATAATAGTAACTTAATATTATTTTCTCTGTCTATATTTTCAGACAGCAAACATATTTTGCTGTTTCACAGAGTTCTCCAGCACTAAATCAATTCTCCCTCAATAAGGAGTGTACTATGGAACAATTTCTGCGAAACTTTTCATGGGACTACGGTGCCGGCTTTTATCTGTCTCAATGGAAACTCATTTCNATGGAACAATTTCTGCGAAACTTTTCATGGGACTACGGTGCCGGCTTTTATCTGTCTCAATGGAAACTCATTTCGGACGCCTTTTTAACACCATCTGGGGAATTTGTCATCCCAGTTAGACAACTCATCAATTCATAAAAAAGATGTTGTCCCTATATTTAGCACCAGTGACAATTAACTTTTCGGAAATTTTGAGAATATTTCCTTTCACCTTCAACTGGACACTTTCTAAGATTAACTAACGTAAGAGATGTCTGATTGTAAAGATNATGGAACAATTTCTGCGAAACTTTTCATGGGACTACGGTGCCGGCTTTTATCTGTCTCAATGGAAACTCATTTCTGACGCCTTTTTAACACCATCTGGGAAATTTGTCATCCCAGTTAGACAACTCATCAATTCATAAAAAAGATGTCCCTATATTTAGCACCAGTGACAATTAACTTTTCGGAAATTTTGTNCCTATATTTAGCACCAGTGACAATTAACTTTTCGGAAATTTTGTGAATATTTCCTTTCACCTTCAACTGGACACTTTCTAAGATTAACTAACGTAAGAGATGTCTGATTGTAAAGATTTTAAGCCAAAGTCAAAACAGTGTCGTCAGATTTGAGAATTTCGTTGATTTGATCAGATAAGTGCTTGAGTCCTTGAATAATTTTACATCGTCTAGGTTGGACAGAAATCCGATCCTCATACATCATTAGAGCGAACATTACGAGAGAGATCAATTGAGAAGTGTAAGCCTTTTTCGAAGCAACACCAATTTCTGGGCCAGCATTGATATGAATTCAAAAGTGAGACTCACAGCAGATAGAGGATCCACAGCGTTTGTGAGACCTCCACATTTGCAGTAACGAAGTGCCACAAAATAATCTGCAGTCTCACCTGACTGAGATGAAGAAGCAGACGTCGACCCTAAAAATGGGAGTGTTTCAATCTAAAAAGTCAAGCCAAATCAACCATTACAGTAAGTTAAGTCAGTTCCTCCAAAATTTATCATGTTGCAATCGCCCAATTATATGATGTTGCTTAGCCAATGAGGAGAATCCGACAGCGTCGAATCTCAAGGATGTAATCTTTCAAGCCTCCAACTAACACCGTGTTGTTTTCAAACTCTACACGTCCTCCCATTATATTCACAACCGACTCTGGTTGCTCNGGAGTGTTTCAATCTAAAAAGTCAAGCCAAATCAACCATTACAGTAAGTTAAGTCAGTTCCTCCAAAATTTATCTTGTTGCAATCGCCCAATTATATGATGTTGCTTAGCCAATGAGGAGAATCCGTCAGCGTCGAATCTCAAGGATGTAATCTTTCAAGACTCCAACTAACACCGTGTTGTTTTCAAACTCTACACGTCCTCCCATTATATTCACAACCGACTCTGGTTGCTCAAATATTTTTTTCTGCATAAAAGAACTGAAATTTCCTTTTACAAACTGTTGAATTTCCATCTTGAGCATTGTAATTTCATGTTCTACTGCAGTATCATTGACAGAACGCTTCAAATGATGTATCGACAAAAGAACTTCCTTCACTGCCGCCACATCGTCATCTTCCAAGTAGAGAACTCGGTTTGTATAAGCTCAATGGTCGCTGAAGCATCCGAAGCAAAAAATATTCAACTTATTTGTTTTCACCAAGCGGTCTGAATTGGGAAGTTGGCTCCACACGAGGGATTGTTGGAATTGTGAGCTTAGTGTATAGAGTATTCAAATTGAATGAAATTAACAAAGTAGGTCAGTCGGTAAGACAGAAATTAGATTCCAGAAAATATTCACCCTAGAAATTTTTAGAAATAAATAACAATTTGGATAAACAAAAATATGCATGGATGAAGTTAAATCATTTAACAGTCATCTGGTATTTTATCACGTTAGGGGCAAGCAAATGAACTGCAAATTAGTCTGTTCCATAGATTAGGACCTAGTGGATCCCGCTTTTGCCAAATTTTACTTCCACAACTAATCATGGTATTGAAGGGCAAAATTTTGGCAATGTATCAGCTTTTTCCCAATCCTTGTCGATATCGCTTTCAACCTCATCTAGCCTGCAATATTCACTCCGAACAGCGTACATTTTCATAATAATTTTTTTCTAATATTCTGAGTAAGATGGGAGCATTGCAAATAAACTAGATACTACATAGATTCAAAATTCCAATTCAAAGACTTTGGAAACTTTGTTCCGCAAATGTATAAACTGATGGGAATCTATATTACAAGCTAGAGGAGGTTGAAAAATGTGCTGGAGAGACTTAGCAGGAAGTAGGTACACAACTTTTCAAGTGCTTGGTCAATCCAATACCATTACAGATTTTGTAGGTAAATTTTTGCAAAAGTGGGATAAACTGAATACGTACCCGACTTAAAAAATTAGATATGGATTGAATTCAACGTTTTTTACAATCATCTTTTTACAATTATGGCAGAATATTGTTTCTAACACACTAGAAAGGCGCAACCGCGAAAGAAATGTTGTGACAATAACAGTCCTCCTTTCTAAAGTGTTAGGAAGAAAGGCTTGTTTAGAAATTTTGTTTATAATGCGTTGTAATGCAGAAGTGGAATAAAAAAAAATCACACTCTAAGAACTCTTACTTTTTGTCCCTCCCAGTATTCGAACTTAAGACTTTCTGAAGAATTGAGATTTAATATCAATCGCGCTATCCACTTGACCATCCTGGCTTGCTTGAGACTGGAAGGAAATTATTGAAAACCAGTATCAAGTTTCTACATTTTTTTAAATTCAAGCTATAGTATTATGTTAGCTAAACCTCAGTTGTCAAAATTTATTGAAAACACTCAAATTAAGGCCAACAATATTAAATACTACATGTACTTATTAATTTTCGTCATTAAATGATGAGACTTGATCAGCCGCAGTATTTGCATTTTTTGTGATTTCAGAAATCAAACATTCCAAACTTTTCTTTAAACCCTTAACTATAAAATAACTCTTCTCAATTGTTTACTGTACAAAAATTTGTTCAATTAGTAAAACTGAAACTAAAATAAATACGGAAAGTTAATAAATATATAGAAGCAGAGATTCCCACTTGATTCAAGTGTCATTTTCCCCACTTTGAGAAAGAATGATGGAATTATAATTTTGTGGCTACATCAAAACAAAGAGACAATTCACAATCACAATTTAAATACAATTTTTGGTTTTAATTTTACATAACTTGAAAATAAAACGAGTCAGTATATTCGGAATCCAAATCTCAATGTTCCTTATCGAACAGCTCACCGTCATAACCTATGTTATTCTTAATTAAAATTATTATTTCGAATAATTTTAATTCTTGGATACGTATTCAAACACAGATTTTAATTAGATTAGCTACAGCTACTTGAAGGTCATAAACTTCTTCCTTCCAAATGACACAGTTATCCCTGGAAATTATTTTCTATTATTTGATTTAAAATCGCAAATCGAAACATTTCTCAGCAATCCAATTCTAGCCTCACAAATTCAATCAAGATTGGAAAAAAGAAATTTCAGAAATTTTACAGAATCCTACAATTATATAATGACAGGAAATTTGTACAATAAGTTGGAGCTTATGGATACTGATTTAAGTTGTAATTTTATTACAGATGGCATCCCTGTTTCGTCAAAATTTTCAATTTTGCCAATCTTATTGACTTTAAACGAGCTAAAGCACAAAATTCGAATCAGAGACGGCATAATTGGTGCCGTTTAGTTTAGTAAATGTAAACCAAATTTCGATGCATTCCTTTATTTATTTGTGAAAATGTGTACTGAGTTAAGTAGTCATAAAATGGTGAATTGGATCGCCAATAATAAGTCACTACAGCGTAAAATATTCTTTCCACTTTGTACCACCGATTCTCCAGCTCAATGCCAATGTCAAGGCACCACACAATTTCATACAAAGTTTCATTTTTCTTCAGTCGCTCAGTTAGAACTCTGCATGAAGTAAAGTTCTGGAAAGTTTCAGTGGCGAACTTGGACCTTCATTTGTCCTATTGTTATGGAAGAAATTCTAAATCCCACATTTTTATCCCATTTCTCTAAATTTGTCATAGGAATCATGATTCTTTGTAACAAATCTATTTCACTTACAGACATAACTGTTGCGAATAATCTTGTTAGATTTTGTAAATAATGTTGAAAGTTTGTACGGTAAAGAATTTTGGCTTTATAATAATCATTCTCTGTTACATGCGTCATCTTGTGTCCAAAATTGAGGTATTTTGTTTGAATAGTCATCTTTTCAATTCGAAAATTTTAAAGGAATTTTATTAAATCAATTTAAAGGAAATATTTTTGTCGACAGACAGTTCGAACAACATTAATGATTTCTTCAATTTATCTAACTTTTCTAACAAAATTAATCCCAGTTCTGCAAATAAATGTGTTTCATCTTTAATTCAAAATTTAAAGCATCACCATAATCAAGTAAAAATATTAGATTACGTTATATTATTCGGAAAACCAAAAATATATTTTTTATCCTCTAAAGAACAAAAGATTTTGGAACAAGAAGGTTTCTTTTGTCAAACTGTGAAATGCTTCAAGCGGTGCTTTTCTAATTCTGCGTTTTATACTACCCAAACTCAACGAAATAATTAGAGATGTGACAACTTAGTAGAGGTGAATGGTGATTTTTTTGAAATTATGAAAATATTTATAGTAAATAACATTCCAGTATGTTTTGCACTGAAATTACACATTTCGAATATCGGATTAAGCAAGTTTTACTCTAAGGTTATTCGCAATTCAAAGGAATTTGTTGTTTTAAAATTATGCAATCTGAATTCAAAGTTCATTGTTTGTAAACAAAATTCGAATACTTCTCACTTAGTTAAGCTACCAAACACTGAAGAATTCGAGTGAAATGAATTTCAAATAAAATTTTGTGTAGATTATTTTAATATAATTGTTTGTTTCTACTTCACTAGAAAGAAAATCTGTAGAGTATTTTTAAAACTTTGTGCCTAGTCACACATTCTTTCTAATCGATTGTGAAGAGGCGATTGAGTTTAATAACTTTTATTCACCCCATTTCAAATTTGAAACAACTGAGTAGACAAGTCTATAATTAGAAAGTATTTGTATACAAATTTTTAACTCGGGTACCAATTCAATGCCAAAACGAATTTTCAGATACATTTGCAAAGTAGGGGTCAATTACTAATCTGTAGAGGTGACTGATTTGCTATTCACTAAATTGAGCCTAGTAATTGAAATTTGTAGTGACTTTNATTACTAATCTGTAGAGGTGACTGATTTGCTATTCACTAAATTGAGCCTAGTAATTGAAATTTGTAGTGACTTTATCACTTACTGCGACTTTCAACATGGATTTTTCTGCTTTTCCGTAAAATTTTCTTCGACTACAAAAATTCNATTACTAATCTGTAGAGGTGACTGATTTGCTATTCACTAAATTGAGCCTAGTAATTGAAATTTGTAGTGACTTTTTTATCACTTACTGCGACTTTCAACATGGATTTTTCTGCTTTTCCGTAAAATTTTCTTCGACTACAAAAATTCNCTTTATCACTTACTGCGACTTTCAACATGGATTTTTCTGCTTTTCCGTAAAATTTTCTTCGACTACAAAAATTCTAGAGAAAAAATTATTGCAATTTTATTTGTTCTTTTGAATGAATTAATGTGCTAATTCCATTAATTGCAAACGCTTCGTTGACTATTAATAATTATTNTATTTGTTCTTTTGAATGAATTAATGTGCTAATTCCATTAATTGCAAACGCTTCGTTGACTATTAATAATTATTTCGTATGGTGAGGTTAAAGCTGAGGTCCACTATAGGCTCTTTACAGCAATTATATGTGAGTTCATTACGGGCAGCTGATGTCGACTGGACATTCCAATATGCCCCGTAATTGAAATAGGTCAAATCGACTTCCTGCTTCTAAGATCAAAACAATCACATATTACTATATTTTTTGTACAATTTTTCACACTTTCAGAATATGTACTTCATTATACAACTTGAGATCCATGTCCAATCCATCAAATGTCCAAGAGCCAAATTTTAGAGTGCATGTCTGCTGAGATTCATAACTTGATATATTGCAAAATGAACTGAGATGACACTGACGATCCCATAAAATTTTGCCTGTCTCATAAATCCAGATATTCGAATCTGCACAAGAACTTATATAGTTGAAAATTTTAGCAGCATTGAACAGAATAATATCTGGGATCCAAATGTGCTGATATGGAATTATCATTAAACGAACATTGCCAAATTTTTTTCGGTCCCATTTCAAACGAGTATCAATCCATTCCTACATAAATCTTTCATTATGATTCCACATTATTTCAATTTCTATCGACTTAAATTTTGGTCTCACATATCTCAACATAGCGTCTATTTCCATCGATTTCTGTTCGCTGCTCATTTGAATAACATTAATGAGAGCAAGACCGAAGCTAACAGTTAGATTATCTGGAATAATTTCACGTTTGTAGTTGCTCATTATTGTTTCAAAAACCTTTGTTCTGTTTTGTACATCCCCGTTATGACTTTTATCCGTTGAAGTAGAAGGAGTTTTCGTTGTTTCTAAAATACAATTCGTAAAATCATAAATTAGGAATTGATAAATTTGTTAGAAAATGTGAGTTTCAAATTAATTCTAAACCCTGTAAATGTTGTAAAGATTGTTACCGCTGTGGTTTGAGAAAATAATTCAGTTTGGAAATCATATTTATAGCTGCATAGTTACGCCCGTTTTACGCTTCCGCTTCATCTCTTCCTCATCTTTTAGGAGGTCGTTGTGGTGACGTCCTTTCTCATATTTACATGTTTATGGTTTCGCTGAATNAGGAATTGATAAATTTGTTAGAAAATGTGAGTTTCAAATTAATTCTAAACCCTGTAAATGTTGTAAAGATTGTTCCCGCTGTGGTTTGAGAAAATAATTCAGTTTGGAAATCATATTTATAGCTGCATAGTTACGCCCGTTTTACGCTTCCGCTTCATTTCTTCCTCATCTTTTAGGAGGTCGTTGTGGTGACGTCCTTTCTCATATTTACATGTTTATGGTTTCGCTGAATGTTAGTTGGATGAAAAATCACCCAACGTTCATTCAAATCACTTTGTAATTTTGTTGAAGGAAGTATATATTGAAAAAATGAAACTATTCACGAAGTAAAAAGTATCTATTAGCTCAACTTCTGTTGGAGGAGATGAGGACGAGATGAAGATGAGAAAAAGTGGAGGCATAGATTGATTCATCCAAACAATTTTTCATCAGATGATCGTCCTAGCAACGTTCGGACAATCATTTGATGAAGCGTGAATTGAATAATCTGCCGCTCATCAGGCGAAACGCCGGAGGAACAACAGATGCGGCGGAATTATAAAACGGGCGTTAGAATGCGGAAAGGAAAAGTTCACCTGAGGAAATTAAAAGACGAGACAGTAGAAGATATGTAGAAGTGGGATTTGAGAAATATAGGTAGGTTGAGTTTCTATCATGAAGACGGATACAAGAATACCTGCTCCCTCACAGTTTCCTACGAGAAATTGGTGGAAGAAGCATGCCGGATTAGCAATAGACGGAGGGTATCTGCACAAATACACCATAGATAAGCTCTCTCCATGGAGTGTGCAAAATCCAGTTTTTGACGTAGGTCAGGGACATAGGGGGATGGAGGGCTCAACGTAGCATGGAGGGGTGGAGGGCGGAGGACTCAACATACCTTGGAAAGGTAGAGGGCTCAACATGGCTTAGAGGGTGGAGGCATCGTTTTGCAGCGTAATGGGGAGCTGTGGAGGGTTAAATATGAAAGCTCAACTTATCATGTTGGAATGGCATAAGAGTTCTGCACAAGCGAATGACTCGGTTACGAAACAATATTAGAAGCTATCAGTTTTCAGAAACGTATGGCACAATATTTTTCGGCGACTAAATAATAAAAGTTGCTTTAATCCAATTGTTTTTACATGAACGATAGTTGAAAAATTCACAGTGGTCTTTCATTTCTGTGGAATAATCGATGAATATTTCAATTTTTAGTTTATTGGTATTCCTAATAACCCTTCTTGAATAATAAGAGAATTTTACAATTGTTGACTACAAATTATAAACTGTGACCAGCTGCTTTCGAAATAAATCGAAATTTGAAATCAAAATAAAAGCTCAAAAACGATTTTTAGAAGACATAAATTCTTCCCAGCTAACTTCTTACAGTGTGTATTACTAACGAATGAACGGGGATACCCACTCTAACCAACCCTCACCCAATCCCACCATCATTTATGGGCAATAATTCGTAGCTTGATATTCAAACCGCGAGCGGAAATGAATGAAAATCACAGTTTGTTTGATAACCGGTATAAGNTAATTCGTAGCTTGATATTCAAACCGCGAGCGGAAATGAATGAAAATCACAGTTTGTTTGATAACCGGTATAAGAATTAACTAATAATTTCTGTCTTTTATTAATGTCGAATTAGTGATTTTTGAGTTTTCTGTTGTTTTTTGTGGCGTATTTATTCGAACCATGGGGCTCCCGCCAAATTTTCGTGTAATTATTATAAAATTCCATTATCGCTATCCAAACGAGTCATATCAGCAAATAATGGATACTGCAAAATGTAAGACAGGAGTTTTACGATCGACTAAATCATTGTTTGGGAATGGATGAGGGACACTTCGAACAAATGACGCATTAACGAGAGGTAATCTGGCAGACTTAATTTAAGAGATGTATAAAATACGACAGTCACAAGGGAATGCGTGGAAGTGTGGAATGGAAAAGCGTTGCTTAAATTCGGATATATTCGTTCAGTGTGTCAACCCTTCCTGTTAAGTCACTCCCGTAGCCAGATTTGTTACCCATAGCTAATGATGGGATTGGGTGAGGGTTGGTTAGAGTGGGTGTTCCCGTTCATTCGTTACTAATAAACAATATATGAATTTCAATCTCTATTAAATTCACAAACTTTTTGAAAGAAGATGCAACACTGTAAGTTTTTGCCATATGTATATGGGAGACATGAGACTAGACGAAATGACATGATAAGTGTCTTCAAAACTGAAACGATGTGGTGTTTATGCTGTCGTTTCGTTGGACACGTTGATAAGCCATATTATATGCATATATATAATTAACAAGAAAATTTCCAAATTTTGAAGCTTAATGAAAAATTAATTTTTCAATGTTTCAAAGACAATTGAAATCACACCTATTCTATAACCAAAAATCCCAGTCACCTCGCCACATTGTAATCTGTTGTGGGACACCTTATATTTTGTTTTGTACACTTCCTGGACTTTTTGTTTAGAAACCAGATGTAGTGAACATAGCATACAAGTTAAAATTAAAAAATATTAAACAATACATATATTATAATACTCTTTATAGTATAATATATTATAAAGAATAGAATATTAGAATTGAATAGAATATAATACATTATATATTATACAATATCCTTGTATTTAAATCCATATTTTTAAGACAATTTGGTAAAAAAAGGGCTCATGCAGACAGATTATTTAAAAGATGGGTTTTATAAGATCGTTCCGTTTCCGTATTTGGCATAAGAGTTTTTTGGAAAAAGTTCTTATAGTGTTCTGTATTAGAAATTTTTTAGTTCTTTATACAAATAAATTAGGTAACTAATTTAAAAAAATTAAGTCTGACTTTTTATTTGTAATTACAAGGGTTTTATTATACTATCTTCATGAGTTTATTTTATTTCTTAGTAAAATATCGCTCTCTCACATGGATCATGCACACCTGCTGCTCTCCTAATCAATGCATCGCTAAATACAACTGCCGTAAATTATTCACATATATTTTTTAGTTTATTTAAATCCATTTAACGAGAAAGTCGACATGAATTAGAAAAATCATGGAATCAGTGCACTACATTTCGGCGCTACATTTATCTTCAGATAACGCTAATGACTACATTTATCTTCAGATAAAACGTTTGAGATTGTCCGCTCTCCCTGTCATTCCAAGACAAAAAATTTGAGAGCGACATTTTATCAATAAAATTTACTGATGGAAATAGTGTGCTGAACCCCTAATAATTTAATTAAGAAATCGAAAGTCAGACTTAATTTTTTTAAATAATTATTTAATTTACTCGTAAAAATCAATATAAATTTATAACACAGAACACTCCCAAATATTTTTTCAAAAAATCCCTACGCCTAATACCAAAACGGAACGACCTTATAAAGTGAAGTTTTCAAATAATCTATCTCCATGGGCGCTGCTTTTCACCAATTTCTTATAAAAATGCGGATTCAAATACAATAATACAACATTTTGCTTAGTTGTATTAATTAGTATTTTTTAATACTGTTAACTAAGGTGTATGCCAAGTTCACGACATCTGAGCTTCCTAATAAAATNATTTTGCTTAGTTGTATTAATTAGTATTTTTTAATTCTGTTAACTAAGGTGTATGCCAAGTTCACGACATCTGAGCTTCCTAAGAAAAAGTCCAGGAAGTATACAAAACAAAATACAAGGTGTCCCACAGCAGATTACAATGTGGCGAGGTGACTGGGATTTTTGGTTATAGAATAGGTATTCATACGCTTTAAATAACTACAAAGTTTCAGGTCTATCGATTTAAATTTGATTGAGTTTGAGTAGTTCCAATNAATAACTACAAAGTTTCAGGTCTATCGATTTAAATTTGATTGAGTTTGAGTAGTTACAAATTTCCAATACCGTGTACGGAAAACCAATGGCAGGCAGGAATTTTTTTTATCTGCGATTTTGACAAAAACTCACTAAATAAATTCTGTGGAATGTTTCTTTCTTTCAGAATATTTTTTCAGAATATAGTACTGTAGGTACTATACTAGATAAGGAATAGTGCCCTGCCTCCAATAGTACCAATGAGTTTTAAAAATAAATTTAGTACCTCCAATGAGTTTAAAAAATAGTATCCCAGGGTATTATTAGTAGAAATACGGTATTTTGATTTAANTAACTTTTAATTATATTGTCGCCTGTCCCCGTCTCAATACGAAGCATCAAAAGTTATATTGAGCAAAGAAACTTTGAATTTTATTACAAACACAAACTCACCTACGTTACCTCTTACAAGAAGAACTGTCATGAATATAATTCCTAGTTCCCACATGGTTCGATAACTCTATTGTTCACAATGTAGATAATATATTCGAGTTGCTCAGATGTATGTTAATGGACTGTACTAAGGATTATGTTAAATTTTCTAACNAATGTAGATAATATATTCGAGTTGCTCAGATGTATGTTAATGGACTGTACTAAGGATTATGTTAAATTTTCTAACTTGCAATCTACTTTAATACGATTCATTGAATAGATTTGTGTTCATAACTGGTTACTTCGTCAATACGTCAATTCCAGAAATTATTCTAACCACAAGATCAATTTTATTTTTTTGTAGTTGCNTTGGTTACTTCGTCAATACGTCAATTCCAGAAATTATTCTAACCACAAGATCAATTTTATTTTTTTGTAGTTGCGCAAGGGTTATCAACAGTTGATCCCAATATAACTCGAAAATACTGACTCCTAAATTGTACTTCCTCAGGTCAATGAGACAATGTTCACGGTTTTTATGTATAATTACAAATCTTGATTGACCCGTGATGCGAAAGGGGTTTCATCTTGCTTCCTTCAAATGAAGACATATTATATCAAAATTGCAAATCTAATACATTGTCGCTGAGCTGTAAAGTCTGACTGAAGATGATTTTCACGGAATCAATTCACTAACTTACCTAGGAGTATGTAGATTTACCCTGGGCTCAAACATACGTAGCATACCCAAGCAAAAATCCAAAAATTATTTCTGATTCAGTAAGGGGACGGAGAAAATACACCTTACCTGAATTTTGAGGTAAGCTATGTTACCTCTTTGTAGTGTGGACGGTAGGACACGTGGCGTGGACGAAGTTCACATCCTACAAGGAATCATAACGTATGGGCTGTGGTTGCAGGAGGTTAGGTTGTGGGATTTGAGAAAAAGTATTCCCTAAAGTTTTTTTAAATAATCAATTAAAAAAATTTTAGGCGATAATCAAGGGTGTACGTTAGTGTTCCGCATGGCTCAGCTTTTGGCGTGAGCCAGAGCCACTGGCTCAATGACCCATGGCTCATGGCTCACCCGAGCGGTGAGCCAGCTCATAAGCCATGGGTCTGGCTCCGTACTTTTGTTGAGCTGGCTCATGAGCCAGAGCCATGGCTCAATGGGCCATGCCTCATGGCTCAACATAAAAAACAAATTTTTCCCGTTAATATGCACATTTTGCTCAAATTGAGAATGATCTAGTGAGAATAAGCCAACACAAATCATAATTATGAACTGGCTAAAGGCAAATTGACTTTCAGTGACCAAAAATTCCGAAAATTAAAAAAAAAAGTGATGATTTGGTAGAAAAAAAAAATGAAAATTAGGGAAAAGTGGAAAAATTTAGGGGAAAACTTGAGCCATTGAGCCATGGCTCACAAGTTTCGTTGAGCTGGCTCATGAGCCATGGCTCTGGCTCAAAATTACTACATGAGCCAGAGCCATGCACTGGCTCTGGTTCAAAAATTTTTGTGAGCCAGCTCGAGCCAGAGCCAGAGCCAGAGCCATTGAGACAGCTCATGAGCCAGAGCCATGTGGAACACTAGTGTACTTCAGTTGAAGTGAAATCTATCGTTAACTATTTATCAAGATAGTTTTTGAGGAAAATTTTTTTTTGCAATAGAATGAAGTGAGAGCCATCTTATTTTTTAAATTGAAAAAAAAAAATTTTTATAGTTTTTGAGGAAAAAATTTTTTTTGTAATAGAATGAAGTGAGAGCCATCTTATTTTTTAAATTGAAAAAAAAATTTTTTAGTATATTATTATTAAAATTATTTAAGATATTATTTAGTATAATATTATTGAGTAAATTATTTAAGATATAATGAAACAAACACTGGAATTAAAATAATTTATTTTGTTGTGCCTTACCCCCATTGCAACCTAATGGAGCATGTCCATGTTTCTGTTTAACATATTGAATTCTTCTTGGCTTCTTCGAATGTTCATTTCCAGAATCTTTTTTCTCAGCATCGGATCTTAATTTGTCATTTGAATTTTCTCCCTCTCGTTTCTCAAGATAAGCATTTTTTCCGCCCAAAATTTCTTCCGGCATGTTAATCATGCATGCATGAGTAGTGACACCCACAAACATACCACCAACATTAGAATTGACTTCATTCTGAAAAAATGAAGAAATCGCCCGTCTTTGATACACAAAGTTTTGAAGTTCAATAAGTTTCTTACTAACGGACTAAATTTGTTACCTTTATTCTTGTTCTTGAGATTAAAAGAGGTTATCCACACCACATGTACAAGGAAACCAAGTACGTATGCAAAATTTGAATAATTTGACTCTTAATTTATAGCAAATTGTGTTACCTTACAAAGAATAGTATTGATAAGTATTTTTATTTCACATCATTTAGCAACTGATCTTCGACCACAAGTTTTGATAGGCATCCAGATAAAATCAGTTACATCAATAATTAGCTAATTAATGTTTATAATAACAACATTCGCTCCTACTGCTTCTAAACATTTGAAACCGTAAAAAAATCTAATAAATATTCGTACAATTTTTGAATTCACCGGCAATTATTTTTATCTTACGCCCGTTGTATACTTTGCTTTCTCAGTCCGTTGTCTGACAAAAGTACTGTATGATTAGTGAATTTCATGTCAACAAATCTTATTTCTATTAGCAACAATATTGAAATTGTTAGGAAATTCACAAATTATACTGCACTTTCTCCAGACAACGATCAGAGTAAACAAAGTATACAACGGGCGTTAATCATTATTCTCAAATTTTTTTTATTAATTTGTCATTCTCACGCTGTTACTTTATCAACCCACTGGGTTATTACTTTGTTAATTTAAGTGTTGAAAAAGTTAACAGAGTTGTGAAAAGTCTTCTCATTTACCTAAGATATAATGTTCATTAGTCTTCTGGCTGCTACAACTAGATCTCGATATCTAAATTCAGGATAGCTTTAATTAATTTTTTTGTCTTGAAGTAGCTCTTAGCATGCTCTGTTAGCACTAATACCAATCAACTCACCTCGAGACGATGCCGAAAATTAACTAAGTGAAGAAATGGGAAATGTTATCTTTAATCTTGACTCGCGAAAAACTTAATTTATTCCTGACATGGAATGAAGAAGATAAGTCATGGATGGGGGATGTGTGGTGATGAAATTTTCCTTTCTTTAAAACAAGTGTGGCAACCGACAAGGGCCGCCATCTGGAAGTACCACATATAATATCACTTATATACNATGCCGAAAATTAACTAAGTGAAGAAATGGGAAATGTTATCTTTAATCTTGACTCGCGAAAAACTTAATTTATTTCTGACATGGAATGAAGAAGATAAGTCATGGATGGGGGATGTGTGGTGATGAAATTTTCTTTTCTTTAAAACAAGTGTGGCAACCGACAAGGGCCGCCATCTGGAAGTACCACATATAATATCACTTATATACAATAACTGATATGAGGTAGAGGACTTGACGGCAAAACCATAATATGGAATACGCCTAACATGCTATCCATAAAATATCTTTGCGATTGAAGTTACGTGTTCGAAATTCAATTCGCGATAATACCATTTTTAGTGACTTTTGTTTAGCCTTCTCAGTTTTAGCTTTTTTGTCTTAACAGTTTTTAACATTCAATGACTCTAAAGTCTTGTTCCATACGGTAGGTGTGGTGAATTGACTAGTCCATTCAAATTCTCTGTTGTTGCTTCCCCATCGTCACTTATGAAATTTAGGTTTAAATTTCATCCATTTTTCTTAACATCAAAATGTGACGGTGTGCTCTGCCTGTCCTGCCTCCTGACGGGACTACGGATACGGACAAACAAAGACTTAGCTGCGCCACCTATTTCTCAGTCAATCCAAAACCAAAATCCACCCAATAACCCAAAAAACAAAACTTATTAATTTTTTATATTCATTTGTAACAATGAAATAATTAAATCATTGCATTAAAGGTAAAAATCTATTTGTATTTTAAATAATAATTAATTAAAATAAATATTTTGAAAGGTCAAGGTAAAAGCAATCACTCAGGTCAACATCTGTTTGAGTTAGTGATTGCAACTTCCGAAAAAATTATTCTAGTAACGGGNTCGTCACTTATGAAATTTAGGTTTAAATTTCATCCATTTTTCTTAACATCAAAATGTGACGGTGTGCTCTGCCTCTCCTGCCTCCTGACGGGACTACGGATACGGACAAACAAAGACTTAGCTGTGCCACCTATTTCTCAGTCAATCCAAAACCAAAACCCACCCAATAACCCAAAAAACAAAACTTATTAATTTTTTATATTCGTTTGTAACAATGAAATAATTAAATCATTACATTAAAGGTAAAAATCTATTTGTATTTTAAATAATAATTAATTAAAATAAATATTTTGAAAGGTCAAGGTGAAAGCAATCACTCAGGTCAACATCTGTTTGAGTTAGTGATTGCAACTTCCGAAAAAATTATTCTAGTAACGGGNAAAAGCAATCACTCAGGTCAACATCTGTTTGAGTTAGTGATTGCAACTTCCGAAAAAATTATTCTAGTAACGGGAAACGAGAAATTCCCGAATTTCGGGAGAATCCCGGGTTTCCCAAAACGAAAAAAACAAAGGTAACCATGCAGAAATTAATAATTATTCATTCTTTAATTATTAATTTTTGAATTTTCTCTTACTTTCACTGTGAAAGTAACACAAAATAAGGTTGCGCGTCTCATTTTCCATGATTTGTGCATGTTATTTCGCATTGGATTGCGCATGTCAAAAGTAAGTAAGGAAATTTTAGCTAATTGTGAATTATTTTTTGTCACTTTTCCGAGTTNTAATTATTCATTCTTTAATTATTAATTTTTGAATTTTCTCTTACTTTCACTGTGAAAGTAACACAAAATAAGGTCGCGCGTCTCATTTTCCATGATTTGTGCATGTCATTTCGCATCGGATTGCGCATGTCAAAAGTAAGTAAGGAAATTTTAGCTAATTGTGAATTATTTTTTGTCACTTTTCCGAGTTTAACTCAAAATATACAGGGGATTAAAGGGTTTTCCTAAAAAAATTTTTTCCATAATACTATTTCAAAATACGAATCTCTAGCGTTGTATGCTTTTTATTCAGTTAATGTTTCTGTTCGAACGCCTGGAGGGATTTATTTGTATTGGAGAAACTACTTTTCACAATTAAAAACAAAAGTGTGGTAATTGTGAAAACTTAGATAAAATTAATTTACGGTCATTCAAACTTACAATTCATAAAATGGTAGAGAACATCAGACTGACGTTGATAGTGAAAACTAGAACAAGACTCACTTTGCTGTCTATTTATGGGAGGCTCCAGAAGTTAATAATTGAATTATTTTCGAGCCATATCTCTTCCCATTCGTTTCGTCCCTTGCATTCTTGAGACTTTTGAGTATAAAATTCAAGTGGATGAGCTCATGCTCAAACCATTGGGATTTAAAATTTCACAATTGCCACACATTTGTTGGTTTTGTGTGGTAATTGTGTAATACGATTAATTAATTAAAAACTTGACAAACTAATAATTTCTTATTGGTAAATCAGTCTAGTACTTCTAGTTTTTTTTAACTTTTCACAATTATCACACTATCTATATTTATTTCAAAATAGTTATTTTAAAAACAATAATTATTTATATACCTTGTTCAGTCTAACTTTATTTTTAAATTTATTTATTATANTGTTCAGTCTAACTTTATTTTTAAATTTATTTATTATATTCCGAACGAAAATTCTCGTGGTTACCTCGGGAAACCATTTCCCGAAATTTCTCGGTTTCCTTTTCGGGATTTGCNTTTTCACAATTATCACACTATCTATATTTATTTCAAAATAGTTATTTTAAAAACAATAATTATTTATATACCTTATTCAGTCTAACTTTATTTTTAAATTTATTTATTGATATCCCGAACGAAAATTCTCGTGGTTACCTCGGGAAACCATTTCCCGAAATTTCTCGGTTTCCTTTTCGGGATTTGCNTCCGAACGAAAATTCTCGTGGTTACCTCGGGAAACCATTTCCCGAAATTTCTCGGTTTCCTTTTCGGGATTTGCAATTTTTAGTTTGAGTAGATCAAGTCACTTAACCTAATCAAACTAATGCCTACCTGAGTGATCTTTTTCGCCCTTACGGTCAAACATTACATTTTATTCAAGATATTTAACAGTAGTTTGACTCAATATTCGCGTATTGAATTTGAAGTAATTTGAGACAACTCCGGTACTTGCCGTGACAACACCAAATTACTTCACTATCTATCTACGCAAGGAGCTAACCTTTGACGTCCAATAACTCATGGCCTGTTCGTTCATTAATGCTCCTTGCTCCTTTGGATGATTTGTTGAAGTATCGTTTATGGAAATCTTGTATTTTTTGTGTCGTGGTGTTGTCTCAGCAACAACAAATTGTAAATTCGCATTTTACTTGATGAAATGAAAACAATTTATAATGATCACGAACGTTGGGGGATCTGTATCTCAATAAAATTAGCTTCATTGGGGATATATTTGAAGTTCATATAGTATGACAACTGGAATTGGCCTTACGCAAAGGACCTCCAGAAGNCTTCATTGGGGATATATTTGAAGTTCATATAGTATGACAACTGGAATTGGCCTTACGCAAAGGACCTCCAGAAGGATTTTTTTTGTAGGATTTCAGTTTCTATAATAAAAAGTTTCCAAAAATTCAATGTTTTTTAAAAGAATTATGAGGTATTAGACAAAAAGTATACTAGCCTGCGTATTTCTACACTGGAGACTGGACCTCCTTGTCTCAAGGAAAGCTTTTTAACTCATATTTAAATTTGTCTTTGTGGATAGGAGACTCTNCTTCATTGGGGATATATTTGAAGTTCATATAGTATGACAACTGGAATTGGCCTTACGCAAAGGACCTCCAGAAGAATTTTTTTGTAGTATTTCAGTTTCTATAATAAAAAGTTTCCAAAAATTCAAAGTTTTTTAAAAGAATTATGAGGTATTAGACAAAAAGTATACTAGCCTGCGTATTTCTACACTGAAGACTGGACCTCCTTGTCTCAAGGAAAGCTTTTTAACTCATATTTAAATTTGTCTTTGTGGATAGGAGACTCTNAAGACTGGACCTCCTTGTCTCAAGGAAAGCTTTTTAACTCATATTTAAATTTGTCTTTGTGGATAGGAGACTCTTGGCTACTGAGTCTCATTGCATCTATCTACTTACCTAGGCGATATATAATCCTTTCTACAGAACCCTCCTTCCAAATTAAACTGGACAGCCAGTGCCCACTAGCATGAGTATAGGTACTCCTGTAAACCTAACCTTAATTTAACGAGGTCAGGAGTGACAGGAAATAAACACTCTAAATTCAAACTTTATTTACAAATCTTAACTGTCNTTAATTTAACGAGGTCAGGAGTGACAGGAAATAAACACTCTAAATTCAAACTTTATTTACAAATCTTAACTGTCGGAGTTACCATCCCGAAAGACCTTGAACAAGTTTCGGGGTTGGAGAGTTTCGAACNGAGTGACAGGAAATAAACACTCTAAATTCAAACTTTATTTACAAATCTTAACTGTCAGAGTTACCATCCCGAAAGACCTTGAACAAGTTTCGGGGTTGGAGAGTTTCGAAGCGTGATTCTACGCAATCTGATGTGAGATAAAAAGTAAAAATACCGGTGTATTTCTAGACTGGACCATGAGTCTTTTTTATTAATTTTTAACTCAAACTTTTTATCTAGCGGGGGAACAGTATAGCATACCTGCTTTGAGAGTACGGGTCTTTTGCATCCACCTTCGCGATTCAGACAGATATGAAACAGGTTATTTTTGTAAAAATATTTGAAAAAGAAGTATGTTGGAAGAGCAGCAAGTAAATGTGCCATTAGCTTATTTTCGAGATAAAATATTAATTTGCATATATAACATTGTGGATTCTAAAAGTGTTTCGTAATTTGTTGATGCGGAGTAACAGTTTCAAAACCATTTATACACTTTGGGTGTACAATAAGATAAGCTGTATCAGTTTAAAAAATTAAGAAAATAAATTTTTTTTTGTACTATTATTAGCTGTCACGATCCCGTCTGAAATATCAGATTAAACATAAATATAGTCTCAAAAATTTGTAAGGCAAGGAATAAAATGTACCGGTGTATGTTCAAAAATTGTTTTGTGTTATTGCTTAGTTGAAATCTTTACGCTGATGTAATCTTCAGTTTGTCTTGCGTTAACCACAATTTAACATAATATATGAAAAGTATAAATGGATAGTTCCATATGAACAATTTTTTAGGTTGAACTGACATGGTGCATAACTAAAAATAAAACAACTTACCAATTAGTTAAACCATTCATCTTCAAGAATATTCGATTTAAAAAAAAAATACTCATGAAGCTCAATAAACAATTTTCAAAAAGTACTTAATTGGTAAGTTAATCGAAAAAAATTTTTTTTTACCTATGATCAAATGGGGGGTGAGATTTTTTCATTAATATTTTGAATCCTCACCCTTTTGGTTTGCCAGCAAATGTCAAAGGTAACTAAAATACTGGTAAAAACCTTGTTTCAGTGGGTTTAAGATGAGCTAAAAAACACCATAGACATTTGGCGGCAAAATATTTAAAATGAATTTATAAAATAAGTCAAAATTTAAGCGAAATTACTTCGAACTGAAAAGTGCAAATCAGTAAGTGCCATGAGTACCTATTCGGGTAGCACAACAACGGGTCTACCGGTCGGGTAGACCTAAACTGTTTGCGTACCAGCCTTAATAATAGGCTTAATAAATAATCGAATCATGATTGTGATTCCATTTTTGTCAGATAATATATAATTAAATTTTTAGGAAACAATTAATTATATTATGGTTGATTTATGCATTAAGGTGATTACACACATGAAATAATTACCGCTTTGCTAATATCGTATTACCGNAAAATTTGGGTAGTACAATCTGAAATTAAACATTTTTATACATTTAGTGATGAAAATATATGAGAAAGAATATGAGAATAAGTCTGATATGCTCATTTGCACATGTTTAATAAAACGCAGGGATTTGGGAGTCGCGAATCTTTTGATGATTCTGACTTTTTCCCATTTGGGAGTCATGAGAGTCAGAGTCTTGGAGAACACTAATGAATTTTTATATTTTTTCCATTTTGATTCTTCTTACCAAATGAGGGAGAAAAATGTTATCTTCCGCTTTGCTGTGAATTTCACTGGAAAGTTTTGTAGTGGAAGGATTGTTCAAATATCGTGGAACAACAATTTAAAAAAATTAGTTATCAGATTCCTGCTCATCACTCTTCTGTGACTTTATTCCTAAATTGTGCTCTTAAATTTATTATCATGTTTTCTAGTGGTATTTTACATTAGTAAGGCGACAATGGGATTTTCGAAAAATATTATGTATTAATTAACTTCTCATGTTTCTAATTACATCAATGCATTATAGATTAGGCGGAATGATTAAGTTTCTGATAATGACACAGAACGATCTGTCTGTGTGGTTCAATGCCCAGGGACAGTAAAACTTAGGATAATTCGCAGGAATTTGGCGGATAGGAAATAGGCACCTTGCCCTCAGATGCTATGGGAGATATTAATAAAATGTATCAATTATTTCCAAATCTAATCAATATGTAAGAAAAACTATACAAACAGTTTGTGCCACTCTTTGGAATATGTTTCATTGTTCATTTGAAAGCTAGTATTTGTAAGATATATTTCTTTTGAGTACTTGTTTTGTATATTTTCACTAGATAACATTCTCTAGTTTGTCTATTTTCACTATTTTTCTGTTTTGCCTACTTTTCCACATTTTCTTCTTATCTCGAAGTAAAAAGAATATCTTTCCTTCCTTTCTGCTAATTAAAACAATCCTATATTTCATTTTTTTTTAATCTTGCCGTGTCTATACACCCTCTCTTATTTCGTTTTACTTGACCATCTTACTGTCTTCGTTTTCTTTATTTCATCAACCTTACAATGTACAACTTTTCTTCCCAATTTTAATTAGTTTTGCTTTTGATCATTCCAATGTTGCAATTTGCTTGTCGACCCATTATTAGTTTTTTTCGCAATTTCAATATACGGATTGATTTTTATTCGCGGATACCACAGGTTGCTATCCATGTGTATTACAATTTTAAGTAATGAGTGGGAGAATAAAGCTTCTCAAACAGAAATATCTATAGTAGACTTAGTTGTGCAGAATTTCATATGAAATAGCTACTATGTCTCAGAGAACAATTGAGTACCTAAAATTTCTAAATTTTGGGTATTACATCGGGTATACACCACACTTTCTCAAATTAAATAACGGCACACTTGAAGTGGAAAGCGGTAGTAAATTTCGGGTGAAATTTCACCAAATGGCAGTGCTGCTTATGGTATTGACTTTTCTTTCGCTTATTCCAATTGGTATTGGATATGATTTAATGGANCAAATGGCAGTGCTGCTTATGGTATTGACTTTTCTTTCGCTTATTCCAATTGGTATTGGATATGATTTAATGGAAGAAGCACCTTTGCATGAAAGGGTACTGGCAACTGTATTGGTTGCATCATTTTATGATTTATCTTGTGTATACATCTGTTTCGTGGTAAAGTGCGACACAATATATGCAATGCTAAGGAATGCATTGTACATTAACCGCATGTTTGGTAAGTTGTTGGTATAAAATATCGGATCAGCAAATCGCAATGTTGTACTTTATCGCTGTGTAAATAACACCAAAAATATGCAGTTATTTTCTCGATCTCTAATACTGCTAGCACTAAATACATGGTACCTAGATGTTTTAATGCTAAATAGCTTAAAAGGAGATCATAATCGGAGTTAGATTGGTTTTAAATCCGAATTAAATAAATAAATAAAAATCAATGATTTTTTAATTTTAATTTATTAAGACAAACTAGGAGCTATATATTACACTAGCACTTTCAAATTCAGATTCATAGCTTCAAATTGGTTTTACGTGAAATAATGCACTATAAAATGCTAAATTTGAATTTGAAGATACTTTTTCACAACAAAATTGTGATCTGCAGTTTAGACAAAATTCTTTCAATCACTGCGCTTTTAGTCATCATATTTTGGACAATCAAAAAATAAAAATTTTATTTAAAATATTTTCAAATTTTTATTTAAAATAAAAATTTTGGGGAGAAGATAAAATTTGGAATTGGATAGCAGTTGAGTTAAACATATTGTACTATGGGAACCTGTCCGGAGGCATTTTTACTCAAGAAAAGATGCATCACTCAAGTTCGCTCATCCTTATCATTAAGAAACTGAGTGAAAATAGAAAAAGACTCATAAAACTCCCTACTAAATATTTTTGTTTCATAGTTGGAAACAACATAGTAAATTAAATAATTTGTCCCCTTTCCGATTTGATTTCAACCACCAACGCAGCTATTGCTGAGTTGCTTATACCCATACCCCAAACTGACTATTCACTAGTCAACTTCCAATTGTCCATTGACCATTTATCTGCCATCTGTCAATGAATTCTCACCATAAACACAAAATATAAAAGTTACATTTGCGCCGTGTATAAAGAAAAGATTAGAAGTGTGGTACGATAAACTCACATGAGTTCAAATTGTTGCGAATAAGAAACGCGGGGAGTATCTAAAGCTGTTTTGATTTACCGTACTGAGGTATTCAGAGAGTGGCAAGCGATCTTCATCGTAGTAATGCTGGCCATTCTTAATTTTGTTAACCTTCTTAGCATTGGTAGCTTAACCGATGCAATTTATGACATTTCAGATTGCCAATTCCTTAAAAATGTCTACAAACTACCTTTCAAATAAAAATTAAAAATGAAAATAATTATTAAATAAAAACTTAATAAATTTTTAAATACAGAGCGCAAAAGTAGAAAATAAATACGATATAAGAAACACCCTAGCTCGATGCACGCTAACTCGACCCAGACTCCACTTCTCTGTCTACTTGCTCTACACCTAATATCAATTGATTCTTATTCTTTTCGCTGAACGAAAGCAATAAGAAACGGAACTGGGACCAGCCTAGAAGGTATTTTTCACTTGCTTGAAATTTGAGCTTAAATCATTGTTTAGAAAACCAATTCTAATATGTAGCGACTGGAGTCGCTACAATAAATATAATTATAAAATTAATGAATATTATTACCTGACCAGGGAGACTACTCCCTGGTCAGTCTGTCTTTACTTGTTCATGGGAGAGGATCAAATAAAAGATCTCTCTCACTACTATCTTATTGGTTGATTTTACAAGAGGATCCACTATTCCCTTTGACCTTAAAGGTCAAAGAGAAGGGAATGGTGGATACTAGAAATATTATCTAACAAGGTTTTATTGTTTCATATTTAGTTACTCATATTTCTTCTTAATTTTTTTAATACATGAAATTTATTGGCAAACCTCCTGTTAACTACCAGGTAAATGGAAATTCACTGGCTGAAAAAACACCCACCTACCGAAATGGCCAAAGCCAAAGAACAAAAACGTTTACTACTTATAGCTGATGCATGCAGTTTGCTAACGGAAATAGGAATGTATTAAATTTCTGTTCTTTTGCTTTGGTCACATCAGTAGCTGTGATATGTGAACTGGATAAAAATAAATTTTACAGCATGAAATATTACTTCTGTCGGGTAATATATTCCTTTAAATGTGTTAGATAGGTTCGATTTATCAAATGAATAATAATTTCCTTGTGATTTAAGAATATATATTAATCTTTGAAGTTAAGGTTCATGCTTTAGATTGGTAATAAAACTAGAGCGACTGTCCACCCACTGAGTTAATGACTTTTGCTCTAGTAAAAACTTACTCAATTCGTAGCATCGTAGATGCTTAACTTTAACTAAAATTTTATACTTTTTTGTTAATGCTGAACCAGCCAAACTTGCATAATCATTTTTGTAGCACAGAATTTCCTAACGAATTAAAAAATTTATTTAGAACCTAGAGCCAAATCAACATGGCTTTCTTATGCGAAATTCAGTAAGATCTAAGCGTCATGAACATATGACAATTTAGTTTTTACAACTTTGCTTGAAGGTGGCATAACATTGAAACATTTCAGACTGTATTTAAATGTGCACCTAGTACTTCAAATAACTAATTGTCTCGATAACTCTCTTCTTGATAATTTAAGGAAACTTCTACCGCTGGCATCCAAAGGAAAAAGATGGAAATGAAAACTTTTTGAAAGCAATAGTTTACTTCTTAGTTGTTACGCTGTTTATGACACCTCCGTGCATCATTTTATTTGTCGAGATCCGCCTGCATTTTACTTCATTAGTGCAAGACCTAGTGGACGAGTACGGTCTCTCTCAGCAAACATATACTTACATTTTGTGGTTTATCTATTTCGCCAGTATTCATATGGTGGTGGTAACCTCGATAGTTTTTGGCCATACAGCTATTTATATACTTATTGCAAACATGGGTACCAGAGTCTTCTACAGCGGCAACAGGTTTGGAAACTTCAAACTTTTGATACAGAATTTTGTATAAAGATTTTCCTTATTCAACTTTCAGAGAAATAACAAGAGACAGAAAACTTTCTTCTCGTACAGTCAATGTACTAACTATGCATTACAAAGCGATTCAGCTTTGCATTCTTTGGTTTGATGTTGAATTTAGAGACTGGGCTGTACTGCACTTAATAAACGCGATTCTGTTCATATCTACAATTCTTCTATGCCTTTTTCATTGTAGTTCAGAATGTGGAGTGATGGTCTCATTAATGGGTGCAATACTTATGATTACGATAATTCAATTCATACAGGTGACATCTACATGTGCTGCAAGACTCAGCACTAGCGCGGACAAAATCAAAGTGAACCTTCGTGGTCTATTGATGAGACAATTCGAAAGAAGAAGGGTTCGAAGCTTAGCTTCTATCAACATTAGCATTGGAAGATATAGTAAAGTAACAAAGGAGTCGTTCCTATATATATTAAGTGACGTCATTTTAGCTAATGTTATCGACGTCCTCATTGCAATACGCAAAAATTAGTTATCATGTTTCAAATAGCACATTTTATTCTTAATGACATGAAGAATACATGCAAATGGAGCACCGTTATCTATCTGCAAACATGCAAACAAGTTTATTTGTAGGTTGATTTTTTATAAACGCAAATCAGTTTAGTCCGTAGTTGTATTTGTTTTCTGAATTTTTTTTAGATTTGTGAACACGAGCACAATTCTTTTGAGTTTGCTTTTAAATGGTGCCGAATCGAATAAGATTTAACAAATATATGATAGGTTATTTAATTGGATTTAGTATAATAGTTTTAAGTTAAATTCTTATTATCGTCAGGATTTTTACAAGACTACATAGCGAATCGTATCAACTCCGAACGAAACAACAAAGAAATTAAATTTCTAACACGAACTCATAGAACTCATAGATTAAGAATGCACAGGGTTGCTGATAAACAAATATACTCTCGAACCAAATAGCATTGAGCCCTCGGCGGGATTCACATATTACAATTTTCCAAAGAAACATCTTAAAATTAGAGTTGTGTGCGGTAGTCATTAAATTCTATTATAATTTAGTCAGCCTACGACATGTCGTCATCAGAAATTTCTACAATTTCTACACTGATACTGCTATCAATAGAATTTTCTAATCTTAGATCAGGATTTTGAGTAGATTTGATTAATTCCATTTTCTTTCAATTAGTCTATCGCGAATCCAATATTTCTCTTCATATTTTTGAGTTTTGACATCTGTATCACTTAAAGCAAGTTGTCTGTATTTATTTCGTTTTTGATTTGAAGAGACCAGGTTTCATTACAGTAAAATATGTTGTACCTTGTGTCCCGGAAATGTTTAACGTAGCGGAAGTTAGTAGTCACGTTGAGCTGCTATGTCATTGCAGCATTCCAGGAATACAGGTTTACTGAATAATTTATGATATTTGAACTTGCATTTTTCAATTAATCATTTTCTGAACGTCTCCTTACCAACTCTTGGAAAGTTGTCTCCTAAACACTTTTGTTGCAAGTTTTAGACTGTAAAATACGCATTACTTTCATAAAAGCGATCACAAATTTGTCTGATTACAGAAATTGTAAACGAATCAATTTGTTTTGTGTGACGATAATTTGTATCGTCTTCAGTTTTTGGTGGTGAAACGGTGAATGACCTTTTTACTGTTGATACGTTAACACCACATGCTATAGCAGTGCCCGAATCACAATTCTAATTTCAATTTTTTCCAAAATTTCTTAGGTGTCTCCCACCCAACTCCTTGTATACACTCTCCTTCAACACAATTAGAAACTGTTTCACCTTTAACACACTGTTTTATTGAATTTTTGGTGGCAAGCTAAAAGTAAACCAAAGAATAAGACTTATCGGAATCGCAAATTAAAGTTTTTAACTTCAACGCCAAAAAATTTAAATGAGAAGACGCGCACATCTCGAAATAAAAGACAAAAAATCTCGCGGCGAGAACTTCGAGGGCTCAATGCTATTCGGTTCGACAGTAGGTAATTTTCAACACAAAAAACAAAACGTGCAAGAACTAGGCTACACTATGTTTGTATAGATATAAATTACTGTACCGGACATCTGATGAATTAATTAGATTTATTGTAATGATGCCTATTTGCTGAGTGCTTGTTTCAAATTATTAGATAGTTTTTATAGATTGTAATACTTTTTCATATTACTTATATGAGAATGGCAAACTTCTATTCACGATATAAATAGTTAATAACAGAAAGGTCAAGGAACAAAATTGATGTTACGCAGAGACAAGTTTTAAAGAATCATTGTAGGAATTTGAAAATTAAAGCCGTAAGTAAAGAACATTGTTTAAGGCATTGGCAGAGTGCAAAATAATAATAATTATTATTACTATTTATGTATGTCACAATTTTCTTTTGTTTAGTTACTATTATTCTTTCCTGGGGATGAATTCTCTCCTGACAGCAATTCAACTGATGGTTAGCTAACCAGCTTAACCGAGGGAATTGGAACGGTTAGAAAGTAATTCACACTGGATTTTGGTTAGCAGTCGGTTATAGTTACGGTGGTTAAGTTTTTGCTTCGCAGAAGCCAAAAATCTACCCCTCCTTAAAAGACCGAAAAGTAAGGGAGAATTCCCAATTTGAAATTTGTTCATCTCTGCTGCTGTGTGCGTGTGAGGGATAAGGAGAAGAACAGCAACTAAGCTAATCAAAATAATTATATTTTTTAATTAATTAAGGTTACATTGGTAAAGAAGGTTGATGAGACAGAATGAGCATGTACTCATCCTACCTTTGATGTCAATCGCTCCACCACTATCTCAGTAAAAAAAGAGTGGTGGTGGCGTTGACATAAAAGGTAGCCCTGCTACTATGGCAACGCTAGCGGTCACTGCAGTAGCGCCATCGCTATTAAAAGATAACTTGTTTTGCTATATATTTCGAACATTAATGGTAATTTTGAGTATAATGTTGAGTAGCAACAGAATGGCTACGGGCATTTGAAAAAGCGGATGTCGTTGCCATAGACGTTGAAAAGATTCAGCTTGTTGGGGTGAAGGGTTTAGAATCCGTCAAAGCAACGACCGAGTCTATAGTCAAGGTGAAGGGTAGGTGTTGCTGGACGAGAAAATATACCATCGTCCTGGATCATTTGTTGTCAATTCTCACACCATAAGTGTCAACAACATCAAAAGATCTGATGTGAAAAAGGGAGTGCCAATGGAAGACACTAAAGTTAAAATTGCCGACGCATGAAAGGATATATTAGTGGTAACCGTTGCTGGAGAAATTGATTTTTGTTCAATAGGGGATCTACGAGTTACAAAATTCTGTACTTCTGATCTACAAGCAGTTTATTATAAGGATGCGTTATGAACCTAATTATGATGATTGTGCTTGCGCAAATGATGAGGAATGTCATTGTTTTGTGGTGAACCAATGAACTTACGTGATATTTATTTTTATCACTTTCGCGAAGTTATGCAGAAGTCCTGAAAGATGCGCATGCCACAGCTAGGATATTATCTGAAAAGTGTGTCTCGCTGAAAATGAGATCATCTACAAATCCGACGCTACGTTCTATAGATAGCGGGTTTACTAAATCGATAAATTTGAAGCGTCTTCAGAGCAAGGGCTTTTATTTTGTAAAGTAAACAATGACTTTAGTTGAAATTGTAAATGTGGTAATTGCTAATTCTTATTTAAATAAAAAATTAATAACCTTATCAAACATTATTGTCTGAGTCTGCCTNAATGTGGTAATTGCTAATTCTTATTTAAATAAAAAATTAATAACCTTATCAAACATTATTGTCTGAGTCTGCCTTCATTATGCTCAACTTCTCTGTAATCACAATGAAAATGGTATCATTGTCTTGTCAGCCCTTACTAACGTAATGGTAACGCCGGAAACTTACCCTTTACAATTTCAAGTCTCTTTTCGGATTGAAGTCCCTGTTCTCATTTCGTCCAAAAATCTTTCCAATAGTCCGGCAAAACGAGTCATTTGAACCGTTTGCAACTGGCACTTTTATTTGTATTTCGATGAGATCCAATTGTCTTTCCATAATCTTGTTCCTGTCATTTGTTGCGATGGAGCGTTTGTGGCTTTTAGGCAAACGAAACGAAAATGGTGTTGCTGATGTGGCTTGCGGGTGGTACAGATTGACAAAGCGTTCTTATGTGCCACAGGCGGGTCTTTCTGTGTAACCTCATGTATTGTGAATTCAGTTGTACCACTGTCGTACTCATCCACCAAANCCACAGGCGGGTCTTTCTGTGTAACCTCATGTATTGTGAATTCAGTTGTACCACTGTCGTACTCATCCACCAAATGGTCCTCAACTTCCATCTGTAGTTGAGAATCTTCTCATTCCACTAACACTTCATTCAAATCTATTCTTTCATGAAGGTCTATTCCGCCTTTAATGTCAGTGATAAGTGTTGAGCTCAAGGTTTGGTTTAGTATGTCTTCGGCCATGGTGAGTGATGAGATAATTGCAATCCCTCCGCTGGTTTTTTGTATTTCTTTCTTGTTGCTGGATACCTTCTCCTTTGTAAGTTTTTTAATATTTCTTAGTTTTTGTTTGATTTCTTTCACATCTCTATGGTTACCTCTAACAACATTCACTGAAGTTCCAAGCAGAATTTTTTGATTTATTGGACAAAGTAGACCTGGGGGCACCTTTTATAATTTTTTGATCCATTGCAAACGCTGAAGTTAGTGCCACACATTCTGATTCTGTGAAATTAGATTTTTTTATTCTCTTTGCTGGCGTTCACACAGTGGCTCATAACGTTGACACAGCCAAGACTAAGGAAACTGATCAAACTCAGACATGGAATAGTTAAATTGTAAAGTATGCAGCACATCATTTGAACTTACAGAAATAGGTTTATAATGTCGATGCAAGTTGATCACGGAAGATTGACCCTAATTCCCTGTCTTGAAATGAACTGAGATTCGACAGATCACTTTGTTCCTCTTCAACTAAATCAGGTGTATTGTCCCGAAACGCAACGTCGTCCGGAGACAAAGGAATCTTTTTCTCCACGCAAATGTTATGCAGTGTACAAGACGTGACAATTAAGCGGCAAACTTTATCAACTCGGTAGCGTGACATACACCCGGTTGTAGAATAAATGAAACATTGTTGTGTCAACCCTGATCATTGTCATGGCAACGCCGACAATTATTATAATAACCTCACATGCACGTAGATCTAAATCTTGACTTTCAATGACTCGATCCACAAAACTTTGAGTCTTTTTAAACGCTCGGTTGAATAGTACCTTTTGATGGTTGTTTTGTATTTCTTCAGTGGTGTACGGAACGAAGAGTGACGACTCCAGTGGGTACCCGAAAACCCCTAAAATAATAGACGAAAAAAAAATTTCAATTTTAATCCTCTTACAACTGTTACCAATGAAGCATAGCATATTTTTAATTTACAGATTAACCAACCAGCCCCGAGTGATCCTGAGTTAAAACTTTCTAGTACACTAGAGTTTTTCCACATAAAATTATCATGCGTGCTACCGGGCCACTTTGCAACAATATCCAAAAACTTATATGTTAAATCAGATACCATTTGCACGTTTACAGAATGACTTTGTTTTTTGTTAATGTAAATGTTCTCATCAACTGACGGAGCTTTGATTTGTCGTGTGTACCGTCAATCGCTCCTAGAATATTTGATAACTTTCCCTATGCGTAGAAGCTTTGTTTAATTTAATTTCTTCCTTCAAGTGTGTCAGGGTAACTAATTGAGTTATTTGAGTAGTTCAAGGCAACACGTGTACACTGCTTAATAATTCTACATACGCTGGTCTGACTGGTTCCAGATAGTGTTCCCTTAGATCACTGAAAGTTACCAGATCTTAAACAACTCATAAAAGTCAACACTTTTGTTTCCAATGGGATCGCTGTTGACATTTGACCTTCAAGTGCTGAATAAAGTTTGATTAGGTTTGATTAGATGACCTCATCAGGTCACCGCAGAGAAAAATGTTTCCACAACAGTTGTTTGTGACGATGTTTGCAAAAACTTTTGTAGAGGTCAAATTTTCTGTTATAAGGTAACCGAAATCGTCCAAAAACTTAGAAAAAATTCGAGATAGGAGATACAATGTTAAAAAACTTAGAAAATTTNGGTAACCGAAATCGTCCAAAAACTTAGAAAAAATTCGAGATAGGAGATACAATGTTAAAAAACTTAGAAAATTTCTCTACGCACGTAAGGCCCGAATCCAACCCGAGTGTTCATTATACTATCGTTTTTTGCAAATACGTGAAATAAACCAATAATTTTGAAGAATGTGAGGGTATATGGGTCGGAGAATCATAAACTTTTTATATTTATGTTAAAAACATTCTACATATGGTGCTCGAATAACCCCTTTATCGCAACGCATGGGCGAGACAATGTATGAGTATTTCCTAATGCTAATTTAAAAAATGCACATTAACGGATATACTTATCGTAAGTATACGATATTTACCATCTCAGTTTATTGGTTCTTTATTAAATTGGAAAATTGAAAAAAAAACTTTTCTTTGATTATTTTAATTACCGATTGAAGCTGGTTCCTTCTTTGCTGGTTTAGCATATAGTAAACAAATTTAAGGTCATATTCTTAGTGTGCCTCCTACAGGTTGTTCATTCATGTGGGCAAATTTCCCCACAAGGATCAGGCACATAAACCTGGCGTACCAACGCAGAAATATTCAGCATTTGTTACCACACTGTTATACGGAAATAACTAATCTGAATATTCTTGAAAGCTAAGAAGACGTTTGGGAAAATTGCAATAAGTTCGGAAGACGGGTCACTTCTTTGATTGAATATCTAGTATCTATTTCAACAAATTCCTTTGGTGTTAACTCATGTTCCATCTTGTAATCTGAGGTTCTATTAAAGATTCCGTGATAAGAGGAATATTGAAGGAGAATAATGTCACATGAGTCTCTAATGTGGGTTGAGTGAGTTAATGAAAATGATTCCTCAATGCATTCATCACAATGTTCAACATAGCTAGTTTGATATCATCAGTTAGATTGAGTAAATTCAGAATTTCTGAAGAAGTTGTGTTCTTTCCGTTACACGAGTTAAATAATTTGTTGTTATAAATTTTCTTATGCTGTATAGTTATAAAGTACACCACATTTTGTTGGCGCTACAAATGTGATCTACTATATTCAACAATTTGGTTACTGGAAATTTTGATACTGAGTTTCTAATAATACTTGATTTTAATAACATAAATCATTAGTACTCATCGGCGATATTTAAATTCTGATTGAATTCAGTTCAATCAGTTGAAATTTCGGTTTACTTTCACCTCATATATACGTTGAGCGTGTTGCTGAATGTGTCATTAAGTAATTAGAGTCAATCGTTANGCTGAATGTGTCATTAAGTAATTAGAGTCAATCGTTACTCAAATTCATTTTAAAATGGATTTGTCCCAATTTTGAGTATGTTGATTGGTTGAGATTTCACCACAGTTGGTTGTCCAATGAAGTTTGGATGATCATAACATTGCGGGAGAACATGTCCGCCACATTTGTGTTGTCACAAGAGATTTACCAGCAATTGCGTCATTTAAATGGTTTTTCCATGGAACTGATCCGCTTTAATGGTCTACAACATTGTAGAGATATCGATTTGAAATCCAGAGGTGACGGAAGTNTAGAAGCTTTGTTTAATTTAATTTCTTCCTTCAAGTGTGTCAGGGTAACTAATTGAGTTATTTGAGTAGTTCAAGGCAACACGTGTACACTGCTTAATAATTCTACATACGCTGGTCTGACTGGTTCCAGATAGTGTTCCCTTAGATCACTGAAAGTTACCAGATCTTAAACAACTCATAAAGGTCAACACTTTTGTCTCCAATGGGATCGCTGTTGACATTTGACCTTCAAGTGCTGAATAAAGTTTGATTAGGTTTGATTAGATGACCTCATCAGGTCACCGCAGAGAAAAATGTTTCCACAGCTATTGTTTGTGACGATGTTTGCAAAAACTTTTGTAGAGGTCAAATTTTCTGTTATAAGGTAACCGAAATCGTCCAAAAACTTAGAAAAAATTCGAGATAGGAGATACAATGTTAAAAAACTTAGAAAATTTTGTCTGCGCACCTAAGGCCCGAATCCAACCCGAGTGTTCATTATACTATCGTTTTTTGCAAATACGTGAAATAAACCAATAATTTTGAAGAATGTGAGGGTATATGGGTCTGAGAATCATAAACTTTTTATATTTATGTTAAAAACATTCTACATATGGTGCTCGAATAACCCCTTTATCGCAAAGCATGGGCGAGACAATGTATGAGTATTTCCTAATGCTAATTTAAAAAATGCACATTAACGGATATACTGATACTTATCGTAAGTATACGATATTTACCATCTCAGTTTATTGGTTCTTTATTAAATTGGAAAATTGGAAAAAAAAACTTTTCTTTGATTATTTTAATTACCGATTGAAGCTGGTTCCTTCTTTGCTGGTTTAGCATATAGTAAACAAATTTAAGTTCATATTCTTAGTGTGCCTCCTACAGGTTGTTCATTCATGTAGGCAAATTTCCCCACAAGGATCAGGCACATAAACCTGGCGTACCAACGCAGAAATATTCAGCATTTGTTACCACACTGTTATACGGAAATAACTAATCTGAATATTCTTGAAAGCTAAGAAGACGTTTGGGAAAATTGCAATAAGTTCGGAAGACGGGTCACTTCTTTGATTGAATATCTAGTATCTATTTCAACAAATTCCTTTGGTGTTAACTCATGTTCCATCTTGTAATCTGAGGTTCTATTAAAGATTCCGTGATAAGAAGAATATTGAAGGAGAATAATGTCACATGAGTCTCTAATGTGGGTTGAGTGAATTAATGAAAATGATTCCTCAATGCATTCATCACAATGTTCAACATAGCTAGTTTGATATCATCAGTTAGATTGAGTAAATTCAGAATTTCTGAAGAAGTTGTGTTCTTTCCGTTACACGAGTTAAATAATTTGTTGTTATAAATTTTCTTATGCTGTATAGTTATAAAGTACACCACATTTTGTTGGCGCTACAAATGTGATCTACTATATTCAACAATTTGGTTACTGGAAATTTTTATACTGAGTTTCTAATAATACTTGATTTTAACAACATAAATCATTAGTACTCATCGGCGATATTTAAATTCTGATTGAATTCAGTTCAATCAGTTGAAATTTCGGTTTACTTTCACCTCATATATACGTTGAGCGTGTTGCTGAATGTGTCATTAAGTAATTAGAGTCAATCGNGGTGAATGTGTCATTAAGTAATTAGAGTCAATCGTTACTCAAATTCATTTTAAAATGGATTTGTCCCAATTTTGAGTATGTTGATTGGTTGAGATTTCATCACAGTTGGTTGTCCAATGAAGTTTGGATGATCATAACATTGAGGGAGAACATGTCCGCCTCATTTGTGTTGTCACAAGAGATTTACCAGCAATTGCGTCATTTAAATGGTTTTTGCATGGAACTGATCCGCTTTAATGGTCTACAACATTGTAGAGATATCGATTTGAAATCCAGAGGTGACGGAAGTNGCATGGAACTGATCCGCTTTAATGGTCTACAACATTGTAGAGATATCGATTTGAAATCCAGAGGTGACGGAAGTTATCATTATAGTGCAAGAATGATTTGACGTATATCGCTGAAACTTATAGCAAAGACTCGGAACGACATGCTAAACAATGTGTAAATACTACGTAAGACACAATAAACCTATTGCCTCTATAAGTCACGAAATTTAACATTAAGAGGAGTGTGGGATTTGATTGATTTCGTTAAAATTTTGCAGACAAACCCGGAATGCCATTTTGACTAAATCTAAACTTAGAAAAAGGTAAAGAAATTTACCTGTTTTCTTCAGTTTCACCTGTTGTCTCCCTGGTTCACCAAAGCTAACATTGTACAAAATGTTTATCGACATCTATCAGATCCATCTATACTCTTAATGTTGAATTATGTGAATTCAAGGTGTCATTCAAATAGTTTGGCATTGTGTTGGATCTAAACGACTCTGTTTTCAAAATTTTACTGTAATGATAATTTTGATGGCTGGCCAAATTACAGAAAATTCTGTCCTATTTGAACAAAGTTCATGCTGACAATATGAGTCTGTTTGTAAAATTTTAACAAAATTGAGCAAATACTCCTCTATGCTTAGTGTTAACTTTGCTCTCACAGCTCAACTTCCAAAGACTCCTGTCCCAATGAAACATTATTCAGGGAAACAATCTAAGTCGGTTTGTAAAATGTCAAAGAGATCGATCAGATTCCACTCTACTCCAAGTGTCAATTTCGGTGAATTTTGGGGACCTACGGAAGACAGTTCAACTTTCACAGACGTCTACTCTATTTAGACATTGTTGAGGGAGACAATTTGAATCTGTTTCTAAAATTCCAATGAGATAAATCAAATTCTATTCTGCTTTTTTTGTCAACTTTGGCGAACCCCTTTAGGTCACTGGTCAATCTCTATTCAATTTTTTTCTCATTAGACATTGTCCAGGAGATGGACTTAAGTCTGTAGATGGACATCATATTTTATTCTCTTCAAATATTTACTATTTTCTAAAAATTATTAACTGGCTAAAATTTACAACAGATTGGTTTGCTTGCCTGCTTCACTCATTGATGCCGAAGTAATCAACATTTTCACCAAGATGAACACTCAATGACAAATAATTCTACGGCAATTTATTCGTTATATATACATTATTTGTGCATGGCCTTGACACCGCTGCTACAACAGCTACACAAGGTTGTGGTGTCACATATATCCTAAGTTGCTCATTATTTTAAGTTATCTTAGAATGTAACAAGTTCAAAGATTTCTAAATAGACAAGACACGTAAACTAGGCACAAGCAACGTAGGCTCCGGTTTCAACGACGTAAGGTGACCACACCTGCTAAAAACTATTTATGGCAAGCTGATCTAATATTTATGAAAATTTATAAAAACGGCACTTCTGTCCTGATCACGAGACGGGTAAGAGCTCTGACTACTCTCACTCTACTTCTCATTTATCACATTTATTAATTGTGATTCTTTGGTTGTTTTCAGGANAGAGCTCTGACTACTCTCACTCTACTTCTCATTTATCACATTTATTAATTGTGATTCTTTGGTTGTTTTCAGGACCTGGCGGTACCACCAGCCTCCTCGCTCTCTCACGGTCAAGTTCAAGGTCACAAGGCCTAGTTCAAGGGTTGCACTTCCGTCAGACTTCTCATTTCGCGGGCAGGTGCAACTTGACAACTACAGACCCTTGCAATTCTCTTCCTCTCATCAGTTTCTCATACACATCATATGACAACTCACCGCACTGTAACCTGCATAAGGCTCATCTGGCATCTTATCGAAGTCACCATATCAATCCACCTCACATCACTTCACCATTATACTAATCATATCATAATCATCGTGTTTCATTCTACGGTTACTTTTTAACTTATGACAGAAAATTTCTTTCACATATGACACACACTAACTAGGATATATTCTAAGATATAATTCTAAATGTTGGCATTGAGACTCTTGACTTGGTCCTTGTTGAGGTAACTTATTCAGAAATAAACAATTTTTATTTAAACATAGCTACAATATATCTTCGACTGAATAGTATGATTTATCATATACAGCTACATACTGAAGATTCCATCTCAAAAGCCTTTTATTATTGGATCGCACAAAACGAAATGGTTAAGTTTGTACAAAGATCTACACAATAGCCCAGTGAATATAGACAGACAAATTTCGTCCGAAATCTGAAAAACATACTCCCTACAATCAGCTTAGTTCATAGAACATTACAGAATCGTTGATGTTTAACCACATATTTTATTTTTCAATTAAAATCAAGCATTGAAGAAAAGAAGGATGTCCAACCAGCACCCGAAAATGATTGAATATTGTGAATTCACTAATTCATGCTGCCAGATAAGTGTAGAGTGAAAATTCGAATTATATACCTATCTAATTTACTAGGACTGTCAAAGAGTAAATAATCTGTAAATTATTGATTGGATTGTAATTTTTTCAATAAAGTTAGATTTTATTATCCATTGAAACATTGACTAAATTTATTATGCATTTTATATTATTTGTATATGATTATTCTGTTATATTTTTTATACTGCACCGAAAAAATTATATACCTTAGTTGTATATGTATTGGTGCATCTGATCCACTAAAAAGTGTGTTAATGCAAACTTCATTGTTGTGGCGTTCGTTCTGGTTCTGGAGCTCGACAAGGTTATAATGAAATAAGAAATAAACTAACGCTGTTACTCTGAGATGGATATTTATTGGAAATCAAATTAAAAGTGGTTATTTAATATTAAATAGCTCAACAAAGGCTGAGTAAGGCTTAAAAATAATTTTGCTAAGCAGGCTATGTGCATATCAATGCTTCGAATGCATGTGTCAATGCGACTCAGGAAGTAATTTTGCCGCTGCTGTGAAAGTACATGTTTATGATGAACAAAACGGGATTTCCAGGTATTACAATTGTTTGTGATTTGTGAATTTGATTTCACCTTCTGCTTTCACCAAAAAAATTTTCATCGAACTGTTTCCCTTTTAAAAAATCTTCAATAAACCACACAAGCATAATCAAATCTTCGAACCCTCACCCTTTAATGATGTTAATAATCCTCTCCGCCTATAACAGTAAAAGTAGGTCGGATTGCTTTTTATTGTTGAGCCATTCATAAATTTATTCTATCAATGGCGGACAAAGCGGTTAACTTGACGTATAAATGGATAGCTTATCTCTTTGACTCATAATTTTGACATTATTACCAGAACTGCTAGAAGCTAGGAAATAAAAAAATGTTAACAAAATAATGGATGTTGATTGAATGACTGTATTCTTTCTGCATGTTTAACACTACATTATATTATACATTGTTATAGTTTATAGTTAAGAGCAATAAACTATTATATTTTTTCTTCTTTCTTTAGTAAATTATTTATAATTTATGTTACCTTTGTTATGTTAACCTTTGTTGTTCAAATACTAATAGGTTAATTAGTAAGGATTAATTTACTTTAAGTTAATTTTAGATCCTTTGTTACTACAATAATAGTATTTTTGCACTAGGCACATTAGTTGACAAAAGGTATAAAAACCCAGGATTAGCAATCAGAACTCCAATCTGTTTATAACCGTCGTTTGAGTGACTAGGTTAGCTCCTTAATGCCTATAATTATAGACAAATTTCAAACCATCTTGCTACTTTTAAGAAATGTTGTTTTTTCATTAGAAAATTGTTGTAACCAAACTACGGTTTCCTACCATTTTAAGTGACATTTGTATCCATTTCTGGCCTTAGTGTTGTTTGCCATCTTAATATAAGGGTATCTGCTGAAAGATAGAACTGATATGGTTATTGGTGCAAGTAATAAAGAAACGCTTCGTTGCATTTCGTGCTCTTATAAGTAAACTTAATCATCCATAACAAATTATATCTATCAGGAATTAAAAAATTGTATCCCATTTCACAAAACTGACTAGTCTCATAAGCCTCACCTATAGCCTATGAAAAGAACTTTATTTTGTCTCAAACTTGCAATGTTATACAAATCTGATGTTAGTATGTTAGCTTGTGCTTCCAAACAAATAGTATTATGAATTAAAATATTTTTTTGTAAGAGTTTAATATAAGTTTACTTTCAACATTGTTCAGCACTACTATTAATATGGTACGAGTATAAATAAATTTTAGTATTAAACATTATTAAACAACAAACAAAATTTACGGATCAGTTTTGCCTTATGCACGCACTGAAATCGAAATGCTATTGTGAGATTGTTTACTTATGATTTCAAATATGCAATCATTTTGTTGTATTAAAACATGTCCACTTATTTTTGATGCTATTGTAACCGCATTGGTGCAATGCTTAATTGTTCTTCCATCCCAACATGTTTATACAAAATAGGAGAATGTGTCATTCACAGAGAAGTGGGGGTGTATTATGTTACTTCACTTGTACTCTAGACAGTAACAACTCTAGTAACAACATAGGAAGGTGCTTAGTTTTTGTTTTGGATAGAGGAATTTAAATATTAGGTTTAGGTCTGGACCGACTTAATTTTTCTCGACTTTCACACTCTCGGTTTGAGTCTGAGTTTGTTGTAACTTAAGAGGCTAAAATATTAAGTCCAGACCAACATTTGGCTTGATTGGTTGGATGCTTAGATTAACCACCAGTAAAATTTAAGAAAACTAGTTACGATTTTAATACTTTAGATGACCACTGTTTCCTAAACTTCCGGTTTCATAAAAATGATATGATAAAATTATGAGCATGTTTAAATATAAATTAGCATCCACAGAAAATGAATTAACTGACTGTTCCTACCGAAACAGCCAGATCGTAATTTCGATTTTTTTCAAAATTCAACCTTTTCTAGACCCAATACTTAATTAATTATTAAAAACATTACGTAATTTACAATCAAAACTAAAACAAATGAAACTAAAACTTAAATATTTCTTATAAACAGAAGAAAAAAAAAACTCTTGGTTTGGANTATGTTAGCTTGTGCTTCCAAACAAATAGTATTATGAATTAAAATATTTTTTTGTAAGAGTTTAATATAAGTTTGCTTTCAACATTGTTCAGCACTACTATTAATATGGTACGAGTATAAATAAATTTTAGTATTAAACATTATTAAACAACAAACAAAATTTACGTATCAGTTTTGCCTTATGCACGCACTGAAATCGAAATGCTATTGTGAGATTGTTTACTTATGATTCCAAATATGCAATCATTTTGTTGTATTAAAACGTGTTCTCTTATTTTTGATGCTATTGTAACCGCATTGGTACAATGCTTAATTGTTCTTCCATCCCAACATGTTTATACAAAATAGGAGAATGTCTCATTCACAGAGAAGTGGGGGTGTACTATGTTACTTCACTTGTACTCTAGACAGTAACAACTCTAGTAACAACAAAGGAAGGTGCTTAGTTTTTGTTTTGAATATTCATATAAATTGACCCTTTTTACACAAGTAGACCTATATCCTGTACCCTTATTTAAAAAAAGTATGAGTTAGTGTGTATTTTCTGGTAAATTTATCTCTTCACTCAACACTAATCACGCCAAAACCCAATCACACTTAAGAACCCAGTCACACACCAAAATCATTCACAGTCGAAAGTTTATCTCTTGTGACTTTAGTTTGGGCTGCGTGTTTTATGACTTTGACGTGGGACGTTGGTGTGTTTTGACATTAATCTCCTCTCATATGTATGTCGCCTGTATTTCACTATTCTGTTTACGAGAAGGTTATATTCTTATGAACACANTAATCTCCTCTCATATGTATGTCGCCTGTATTTCACTATTCTGTTTACGAGAAGGTTATATTCTTATGAACACAACTACATAGATGGGTATATTCAAAAGTAAGAGTGAAAAGCTTTGTGGGGCTTTATTAAACTCCCTTAGCACGTTGTCTGATACTGATTTACATAATAAAGAGTTAATATGATTCCGACGAATGAACTTTTGCAAGGGTTGGGGAAAATAACAAAAAATAATATTAATTTGTCTCGACCTTCTCTTTCCTTTAAACTTCTTTTTTTGTAAACAGAATAATTTCATTTGTTAATTTCATTTGTTAATTTACTTACTCTGGAATAATAACTTTGAAATAATAAAAATAATAAAATGGTAATAATTTATCCACACGATACCATAAATATTTAAGAAAAATTTCAAATTTTGCACATTAAACTTGTTTCTCGATTATGATAGGAATCGAGAAGGGTTTCACCACGTTTTCGATTCTAAATACTGAGAACATATTAGCAAAAAATTCATACTAATCCGTTGCACCCGCCAACACTAGATGTATGATACGAAGATGAAAGAAAATGGTTGAACCAGCTGTGCAACATAATAATTGCAAGAAGTCGTAGGATAGATCCAACAGAATGTGATGAAATTTTCACCAAATGTACTCCTGATTGTGCTTAAAATGATATGATATGTCACATGGTGTAGGCAAGGTTTCGTTTGACCTCCAGGAATCACCAAAGGTCAGATATCTGAATAGATTGGGTCAAGACAGGTAGGGTATCGTTGGAAAGCTCTTTCCAAGCTAATCATAAATATACAAATGGTTTAGCCCTTTGCCCCTTCCGTGACCTCCATAGGTCAACAAATGTCAAAAGTTATTTATTTGAATATAGTCAAATCAGATATCTGACCTTTGGTGACCCCTAGAGGTCAAACGCAGATATGCCCCACCTTGTGACATATCACATCATTTTTAGCACAATTAGTAGCACATTTGGTGAAAATTTCATCACATTCTTTCTTATCCATCCTCCGCCGTGCTTATGCTCCCATGTCATTTGGATGAAATATAAATTTTTTTTGATGAAATTTTTGAACCTAGGATAAAAAGATGAAACATGCATGAATAGTAGGAAGCAATGAAACAAGTGAAACATGGATGACCATCAAAGAATTTGGAATAAATGGAACGTGAGCTTGAGTATAAGAACAGAGAAATCTATTAATCTTATGGAAGCAACATGAATGAAACGAAAGAAATTGACGAACCTTGATACACAGATCGATGAAGCAGATAGAATGTTTATGTCACATGAATTGTATCAATGGCACATGGCATTTATTAAAAAAGTGAAGCTAATAAAATTTGAAGCATTTAAGAAAGATTTCTAAATATGGATGAAGCATAGGAACATGGATAAAATATGAAATCTTCTATGAATGAATNCAAGGGTTGGGGAAAATAACAAAAAATAATATTAATTTGTCTCGACCTTCTCTTTCCTTTAAACTTCTTTTTTTTGTAAACAGAATAATTTCATTTGTTAATTTCATTTGTTAATTTACTTACTCTGGAATAATAACTTTGAAATAATAAAAATAATAAAATGGTAATAATTTATCCACACGATACCATAAATCTTTAAGAAAAATTTCAAATTTTGCACATTAAACTTGTTTCTCGATTATGATAGGAATCGAGAAGGGTTTCACCACGTTTTCGATTCTAAATACTGCGAACATATTAGCAAAAAATTCATACTAATCCGTTGCACCCGCCAACACTAGATGTATGATACGAAGATGAAAGAAAATGGTTGAACCAGCTGTGCAACATAATAATTGCAAGAATTGACGTCGTAGGATAGATCCAACAGAATGTGATGAAATTTTCACCAAATGTACTCCTGATTGTGCTTAAAATGATATGATATGTCACAGGGTGTAGGCAAGGTTTCGTTTGACCTCCAGGAATCACCAAAGGTCAGAAACCTGAATAGATTGGGTCAAGACAGGTAGGGTATCGTTGGAAAGCTCTTTCCAAGCTAATCATAAATATACAAATGGTTTAGCGCTTTGCCCCTTCCGTGACCTCCATAGGTCAACAAATGTCAAAAGTTATTTATTTGAATATAGTCAAATCAGATATCTGACCTTTGGTGACCCCTAGAGGTCAAACGCAGATATGCCCCACCTTGTGACATATCACATCATTTTTAGCACAATTAGTAGCACATGTGGTGAAAATTTCATCACATTCTTTCTTATCCATCCTCCGCCATGCTTATGCTCCCATGTCATTTGGATGAAATATAAATTTTTTTTGATGAAATTTTTGAACCTAGGATAAAAAGATGAAACATGCATGAATAGTAGGAAGCAATGAAACAAGTGAAACATGGATGACCATCAAAGAATTTGGAATAAATGGAACGTGAGCTTGAGTATAAGAACAGGGAAATCTATTAATCTTATGGAAGCAACCTGAATGAAACGAAAGAAATTGACGAACCTTGATACGCAGATCGATGAAGCAGATAGAATGTTTATGTCACATGAATTGTATCAATGAAGCGTTCATGGCATTTATTAAAAAAGTGAAGCTAATAAAATTTGAAGAATTTAAGAAAGATTTCTAAATATGGATGAAGCATAGGAACATGGATAAAATATGAAATCTTCTATGAATGAATCAATAGTCTGATTAAGACTATAGGAAAAACATACTTGTAATAACATCTAGTAGTTCATTTGAGTCAATTGCAATAACACGTTTGTCTAAACATCATATACTCATTAGTTCAGTTGGGTCAATATAATAGAAAAATATAGTTCAATTTTCACCAAAAAGTCCAGCGTTGTCTAACACATTCGCATGTTTTTGTCAACAAACTCAACGTAAAAATACCTAAATTGATAATACCAGGGTTCTATTCAAATTCAGTTCCAAAGCCATGCTTCTACCAGAGACTAAGTCACTGTACATATGCGGGTTCGTTTTACTTTTCTGAAACCTTATTTAAAAAAAGTGTTTTCGGAAATAATACTAAACAATGTAATTTAAACAATCTTTACAATAGTTCATTTATTGCCAACCCTGTTACTGTCTAATATGAGTTTGCGGTAGATAAAGCTAAGAATGGTCATTCTTAGACCATGAGAGTCAGTGTATCCTAGTTAGCTCTATTATCTTCTGATGTCTTATTTCNTAAGAATGGTCATTCTTAGACCATGAGAGTCAGTGTATCCTAGTTAGCTCTATTATCTTCTGATGTCTTATTTCATCATAACATAATTTGTACTTCACTTTTTAAATTCTATATCTTAATCAGTCCCAATATTCCAAATCCTTGACATAAGTCACTTATAATTTAAATTTTATACTTACATAAACCCGCTCAATTCGTTACTTTCAGCATTTTGGTAAGTTTTTGATCTTATGTAGATATGTAATCGATTAACATTATATTATTGAATATCAAAGGAAAATTCAATTCAATTCTAAGCGCAGTCATCGAACAGCATCCAACTAATATTTGCAAATAAGTTATTTCGAAAAACAATGAATAATTTTGTAAATTCAATAAAGTTGTATTTATTAATTCAAAATGCACAGTACCCAAAGATTTTATAAACAGACTTTCTTCACTTTCACTGTAGATGAATCCTGTCTTTGTGGTGACTAACTAAGAGGTTACTAAGGGCCCGAAATCATATAAACTCAATATTTTGAATTGAGTTGAACGGTTGTACTAAATTGTTACTCGAGTTCTCGGTGTGACTTATTTCTACTGTTTACCACTGGTAAATTACCAGTATATTCCTTCCCCGATTTCCACCTTGCACGGCTGGGAATTGTATTCATGAGGCAAATCAGCTAACCAAGACCCTTACTGGAAAATTCAGAATTTAACCATTAGATAGGGCTAAACTAGAATTAAATTAAATTCTTAAAAAAATTTCAGATTTCAGGAAGCTATTCTAGCGTACCAAGTAGATAAATAAATATGTGCTCAAATTTTCAACCCTGCAACAGACAGTAATTGGATACTTTCCGTTTTGATAGATTTTGGTTATTTGAGTTTCCATAAAAGCAAGATTGCGACATGATAAATTATTTGAAAGCGAAAATCGACTATGCCGTTTCTAAAATCTTTGGGTACCAAGTCTGTATTTGTGTATCATCCGTCGAATGCGGTCGCATTGTTAATTTCAAGGTTGCTATGAGGAATTTTGAATTATCTTTGATAAGGTTAGTCCATAACTCCCCTATTTCAAAAAATTTAAATTTTGCAATTTCTCAATTTCAAAATATATAAAAATATAAACTTGGGAACGGAGTTAGATGTCGGTTCGACATCCAGCTTCAAAAAAACGAAAATTGAAAATGAGCCGAATTANTAAGAATGGTCATTCTTAGACCATGAGAGTCAGTGTATCCTAGTTAGCTCTATTATCTTCTGATGTCTTATTTCGTCATAACATAATTTGTACTTCACTTTTTAAATTCTATATCCTAATCAGTCCCAATATTCCAAATCCTTGACATAAGTCACTTATAATTTAAATTTTGTACTTACATAAACCCGCTCAATTCGTTACTTTCAGCATTTTGGTAAGTTTTTGATCTTATGTAGATATGTAATCGATTAACATTATATTATTGAATATCAAAGGAAAATTCAATTCAATTTTAAGCGCAGTCATCGAACTGCATCCAACTAATATTTGCAAATAAGTTATTTCGAAAAACAATGAATAATTTTGTAAATTCAATAAAGTTGTATTTATTAATTCAAAATGCACAGTACCCAAAGATTTTATAAACAGACTTTCTTCACTTCCACTGTAGATGAATCCTGTCTTTGTGGTGACTAACTAAGAGGTTACTAAGGGCGCGAAATCATATAAACTCAATATTTTGTATTGAGTTGAACGGTTGTACTAAATTGTTACTCGAGTTCTCGGTGTGACTTATTTCTAATGTTTACCACTGGTAAATTACCACTATATTCCTTCTCCGATTTCAACCTTGCACGGCTGGGAATTGTATTCATGAGGCAAATCAGCTAACCAAGACCCTTACTGGAAAATTCAGAATTTAACCATTAGATAGGGCTAAACTAGAATTAAATTAAATTCTTAAAAAAATTTCAGATTTCAGGAAGCTATTCTAGCGTACCAAGTAGATAAATAAATATGTGCTCAAATTTTCAACCCTGCAACAGACAGTAATTGGATACTTTCCGTTTTGATAGATTTTGGTTATTTGAGTTTCCATAAAAGCAAGATTGCGACATGATAAATTATTTGAAAGCGAAAATCGACTATGCCGTTTCTAAAATCTTTGGGTACCAAGTCTGTATTTGTGTATTATCCGTCGAATGCGGTCGCATTGTTAATTTCAAGGTTGCTATGAGGAATTTTGAATTATCTTTGATAAGGTTAGTCCATAGCTCCCCTATTTCAAAAAATTTAAATTTTGCAATTTCTTAATTTCAAAATATATAAAAATATAGACTTGGGAACGGAGTTAGATGTCGGTTCGACATCCAGCTTCAAAAAAACGAAAATTGAAAATGAGCCGAATTATGGACTAACCTTATCAAAGATGTTTTTTGTAAATTTCTCATAGCAACCTTGGTTAATTTGATGAAGTTTTGATGACTATAATCTATATAAAAGTAGAGAAATAATCTGGCCAAATCGAATTAATATCACAATGTTTGGTACCAAAATGTCATTAGTATTTATGTTGCGGGGCTGACCCGCCACTTTGAGTTTGATACAGGGATTGCCACAAAAATTTGGTCTCTGGTGGGGTATGATCCCACGTCTTGGGTATTCCGGACCCAACGCACTAACCATTTGTGCTACAGAGCCTAGTTGGGCAATAATGTTCTCAAACTCAATACAACTCCGAAACTCTCCTTCCTGGTCATTCATTGCCAGGTAAGGAGTCTACTGTCTCATTTATGAGTACAGTATTGGGGATATAGTCTTATGCTCAAATGCCCACATTTATTCCACAATTTCACTACCGTTAATGAATATATACTGTTAAAATTCTACTGTAATAAATAAGAATGTGGGCTTCCATTATTACACGGATCTTGGAATGCGTATATTTTGCAAAATCCAATCAATCCGTCCGATATTGAAAGCTAACAACAAAATCGGTGCTTATCGCCAAATAGTGATGATTCAAGATATACTAGTAGGTTTTGCAGTAATTTTATTAAGATTTTGGAGCCCAAAGTACAATTCCTATTAATAACACTATTATACTTGTGTCAATATGGAGGTTTTTGCGTGATATCCTCATGATTGAGATTGTTTTTGGTTATCTATTACTAATCTATTACTATTTCATGGCTTTCATGTTTATTAACTTTTGTTAACGACCGTGGAAAGAACAGTTAGTTCAGTTTGGATTACTGCATCGTCAGACGGTTTAATTGATGTTTCAATTTGGCTGTGGTGCATTTTCTGGGTTCAAAGGTAATCATTTTTGAATTTGCATTATTCATTATTGTGTAACCTTATTGCATAACATACTAGAGAATAGTGTTATAGGTTAGATTTTTGTTGGAATCAAGTAAGGAGTGTGAATTGTAAAGTATAGTTAATTAGAAATATTATCCATACGTTTTCTCTTTCATTTTCAATGTACCACTTAAATATGCCGATGGTATATATTTGCCGTAAGTGTCCATATTCCCGACACTAAAAAGTGAATTACACGTATTCAATGGTATTGCAGAATAATACTATTCTTAGTGATGCAAATATTTCGTTCCCAAAACGCAGCGAAACAAAATTATTGTTTCGTTTTGTTTCGTTTCAAAATCTTGATACGACGGGACTATCGCTTCGCCTCCGTTTCCAGTGACTATCGAATCCATAAACGAAATAAAATGGAAACCAGTAAGCGTTTTGATTTTGCAATTTGGTTGAAAAATATTAACGCATGTACGTGGCTTCAAGTAAAAATTTGAACTACGTCATACACAGAACTAGATAATTTGACAATGAAATTTTTTTCCCCATAAAGCGTGGTTTCTATCATGGGACCAACGCAAATTGTGGGGTCGAGTAAAAAAGTCGATTTTACCTAGGAAAAAATTTTCACTCGAGTAAAACTTATTTTGCCGAGTGAAAACGTGTATTTTATCTGGTACAGTATCTATCATTTCTTGAGAAAAATTAGAATTAGGGTAAAAGGTTTGAAGGGTTGAAAATTAATANTCTGGTACAGTATCTATCATTTCTTGAGAAAAATTAGAATTAGGGTAAAAGGTTTGAAGGGTTGAAAATTAATAAGTCTAAAGAAGGAAGAGGATTGTGACAAGAGTATTGAAGCCCATTCAAATTATGCTAATTAGGTAGAAAATGGTTCAAAAAGAAGGAAGCGGAATGCAAACAGGGTCAATCGACGTCTGTTATCGCGTTTTAATGACATTCCACTTCCTTCTTTTTNAAGGAAGAGGATTGTGACAAGAGTATTGAAGCCCATTCAAATTATGCTAATTAGGTAGAAAATGGTTCAAAAAGGAGGAAGCGGAATGCAAACAGGGTCAATCGACGTCTGTTATCGCGTTTTAATGACATTCCACTTCCTTCTTTTTNAAGGAAGCGGAATGCAAACAGGGTCAATCGACGTCTGTTATCGCGTTTTAATGACATTCCACTTCCTTCTTTTTCTCGAATTTATTACTCAACACACGAGAACATGGGAATTCTTAACATATAAAATAAACAAAGTTTTACCGTCGAGCCCGGTAAAATTTTTCCTGAGCAAAATATTTTTCTTTGGATTTTACTAGGCGGGGCAGAGATGATGGATACCGTTCGGTAAAAATTTTGGGTAGAATGACTGTTTACCCGACCCTTCGCTTCTTTCTCTTTACTCATATTGTGGATACTAGGCTTAAGTTCTAAATTGTTTTTGAAATTTCTCGATTAAGACAAGCCGTTATTGAATAACTATAGCGTCGGATTGAAATTGGCTTGTAATTTTCTTATTTTTAGTCNCGATTAAGACAAGCCGTTATTGAATAACTATAGCGTCGGATTGAAATTGGCTTGTAATTTTCTTATTTTTAGTCCCCTAGGTTTAACCTAACACTCGGTTAAGGGAGACGGTATGCCGCGGTCCCAGAACATGCGTTTTAAAAATGCGTTTTACCTGGATTAAGAGAATAATCAAGATATTGGAATGTTTTCAGAAAAACTTGAACTTTTTTTTTTTTATAAAATTCAATTCTCTCTTCGATACTCTCTTCAGTCTTCTCAAACAATAAAATTCGACACAGAATGAGACATGAATATGTTTTAAGTTATGTTTTCGCAAACCCTTCAATTTACCAACCTGAATTGTTCTAAACCGTGACTAAGACGAAAGAATTATTCCCTATATTGCTTGTTCGACTTATGCTTAAATCGAACCTCAGCTACCAGAAACTAAATATTTCGGTATCGCGGGGTTCGACTTATTCGAGGTTTACTATATATAAACAACGTTTGAGCTTTGAGCCAGACATTATATGTGAAAAATTTTCACACAAATTTTCTTAAAATGCAATAATCTGGTGGAAGTGTATTTGATTTTCCTTAGTTATAATATTTGTTTCACTTATGTTAGATACTTCTTCACAATATAAATATCAATACATAATTTACAATATGATATAACTTAGTCTGTATCAATGATAAACTATGTATATTTCTGTTTAATAGTGATAATTCAGCTGATAATTTGACTCCGCCATTCATGATTTATACTTTATTTAAAATTTTGTTGAACAATATTTCCTAACAAAGTGATTAAATTAAATTTGATTTAATTTAACTTTAAGGATTCTTCCTAATTTTGAGTTTTCAATCATTCGTATTTNCGATTAAGACAAGCCGTTATTGAATAACTATAGCGTCGGATTGAAATTGGCTTGTAATTTTCTTATTTTTAGTCTCCTAGGTTTAACCTAAGGGAGACGATATGCCGCGGTCCCAGAACATGCGTTTTAAGAATGCGTTTTACCTGGATTAAGAGAATAATCAAGATATTAGAATGTTTTCAGAAAAACTTGAACTTTTTTTTTTATAAAATTCAATTCTCTCTTCGATACTCTCTTCAGTCTTCTCAAACAATAAAATTCAGAATGAGACATGAATATGTTTTAAGTTATGTTTTCGCAAACCCTTCAATTTACCACCCTGAATTGTTCTAAACCGTGACTAAGACGAAAGAATTATTCCCTATATTGCTTGTTCGACTTATGCTTAAATCGAACCTCAGCTACCAGAAACTAAATATTTCGGTATCGCGGGGTCTGTATCAATGATAAACTATGTATATTTCTGTTTAGTAGTGATAATTCAGCTGATAATTTGACTCCGCCATTGATGATTTATACTTTATTTAAAATTTTGTTGAACAATATTTCCTAACAAATTGATTAAATTAAATTTGATTTAATTTAACTTTAAGGATTCTTCCTAATTTTGAGTTTTCAATCATTCGTATTTAAAATATGTTAAAGGTTTTTCAAAATCATTCGTTCAGGCAGTCGGTGATACAGTTAAAATAATTTTAGATATTTTAAATAAGAGTTTATTTTCTGTCGTTTACAGTTTAAAGTGGAATATGTAAGGTAATGAAGCGCACTGATTCCGAAATAATCTATAATTTATAATTTATCCCTACCGCTCCCATTTCGTTAACTGATTCGACTACGGACGAGAGCAAAAAGTTTCCGCTTTGTGTGTATTTTTTGTGGTTTCCTTTTCGTTCACTCATGAAACAAAGTGAAATTTTTGCTTCATTAACTATTGTTAACATAAATGAACAATGAATACAAACAAAACTAAACTTAGCTAACTAAATTATATCCTAGTTAAGATGCACCTACATTTTTTTATTCTCCACTTGAAATATTTTAATGTAAAATTATGTTGCACTAGAAAGCAAATCGTAAGCAGTAATTAAGTTGCAATTTGTGATGTTTCAAAATTCAAAGCAGGAAATACTTTATTACTTCGGGACTCTGTATAAAAAACAAATTATATCGACTGCTTACATTGGTCAGTTTCGAGCAATACCGATATTTCTAGCAAAAGTCGATTAAATCCGATACGAGTATCGGTATCGATCGATTATTCGATCATACCATCTGGTTTTGCTAATTTTACATTGCAAGAATCCGGAGTTATAGTAAACTTATAAAGTTTAAAGACTAAGACCCATAACCACCATGGCTCTCAGTGAAGAAAACTAGTCAATTCGAGAATATCGTATATATAATATCAATTGAATATATAATATTAAATATCGTGTATATCGTGATAATATAACAATTCGAGTTTATGTGTTCTAGTGTATCTGACTTCTCACGATGCCCATCTATCACAACGGTGAAATGTGCCCATTAGTACTTTAGTACCATAAATTCTCATTCGTCAAATTGAACAAAAGTTCTTTACAGAGAAGTGACAACTGAATACTGAACAGACTGCTTTTTTTCTAAACGGTATAAGTTAATTAACCTTAACAAATTAAAAATATTTCATTTGTTAAATGTTTCTTTAGTGTAAGTTTTGAATTAGGGCAATTAACCGGATATGTCAGTAGCAGGACTCAACAAAAAATATTTTTTGTAAAGACAGAAGAGTAGACGAGTAGGGTATTTATTAAAAGATATAACTGTTAACTATATACTGACACTTTGAGTTTCGTTGCTGACTTTGAGATTCATTATTAACTAATATTCATATCTATAAAAGTGTTAGTTTTAGGTCCGTAATCCCAAGGTTGGAGGTCTTATTAATAATTTTTATTATTCATTTTCAGACTTTCGCTAAATCTCTCCAACTGTGATATCATCCTACAATGGCCTGGACATTGAGCAGAGCTATGCAAGTATTCAATTTACCAATGGCTGAATTGGTTTACCAAGCTCAAACAGCCCATCGTCTAAACTTTCCAGCCAATGTCATCCAAGTCTCTACTCTGTTGAGTGTGAAGACAGGTAGTTGTCCAGAGAATTGTTCTTACTGCCCACAATCAGCACGTTACAAAACTGGACTCAAGAAAGAGCCTGTGATGAAATTAGATGATGTCATCAAGGCAGCTAAAGCTGCCAAAGCAGCAGGAAGTACTCGATTCTGCATGGGTGCGGCATGGCGTGGACCTACTGACCGAAACATTGCCACGATTTCTGAAATGGTTAGGGAAGTAAAGAATCTCGGTCTTGAAACTTGTGCTACACTTGGCCTTCTCAAAGATGAAAAGCAGGCTCGGACCCTNGAAGTAAAGAATCTCGGTCTTGAAACTTGTGCTACACTTGGCCTTCTCAAAGATGAAAAGCAGGCTCGGACCCTGAAAGAAGCAGGTCTAGATTTTTATAATCATAACATTGATACTTCTCCAGAATACTACAAGAAAATTATTACCACGAGAACTTTTGAAGATCGAATTAAGACACTGGAACATGTGAGAAATGCGGATTTAAAAGTNGAAGTAAAGAATCTCGGTCTTGAAACTTGTGCTACACTTGGCCTTCTCAAAGATGAAAAGCAGGCTCGGACCCTCAAAGAAGCAGGTCTAGATTTTTATAATCATAACATTGATACTTCTCCAGAATACTACAAGCAAATTATTACCACGAGAACTTTTGAAGATCGAATTAAGACACTGGAACATGTGAGAAATGCGGATTTAAAAGTNCAAATTATTACCACGAGAACTTTTGAAGATCGAATTAAGACACTGGAACATGTGAGAAATGCGGATTTAAAAGTTTGTTGTGGTGGTATTCTAGGAATGGGTGAAACTAATGAAGATCGTATCAAAATGTTAATAACTTTGGTCAATCTACCTTCACCGCCTGAATCCATTCCGATAAACAAACTAATTAGAATCCCAGGAACACCATTGGAGAATGCAGAAGAAGTTGATCCAATTGATTTTATTCGAACGATTGCTCTGACGCGGATTATGATGCCATCCTCATATGTTCGACTTTCAGCGGGAAGGGAAAATATGTCACAAGAGATGCAGACACTTTGTTTTCTAGTTGGTGCTAATTCAATTTTCTATGGAGAAAAATTACTCACAGCTTCAAATTATGCACCAGAAAAAGATGACATTTTGTTCAAAAAATTGGGTTATCAGAAACTGAAGTTAGAGGAACTACAAACAAATATCCATATTCAAGCGAAAATTGCAATATAAAAAACAACTTCATTAACCAGTCGCTTAATGTCATTCAAATTTTGTTGTTACTGGCATTATTTTTAGCAAAAGACTCAATGTGTTCTTAATTGTAGTAAACTCCTGGGGCTTGAATTCAAAAATATTAATCAATCGACAGCATCAAGTANTCAATGTGTTCTTAATTGTAGTAAACTCCTGGGGCTTGAATTCAAAAATATTAATCAATCGACAGCATCAAGTATATCAAATTCAAAATAAGAAAGAAAGATTAGTATCATTGGTATATTATTTAATTTTGTTCTATGATGGTACTACCTCATACAACTACCGCTCTCTCAATCATCTATTTCAGTGGTTAGAGATGCATTAAAATTTTGCAGGTTGTCTTGTTTGGGATAGGTGTTATTTCTTTGCGCAACTTCTTAAATTGAAAAATCTTGGGTTTGCAAGTAAACTTAACGTACAGCCCCAATAACTTAGACATGCAGTCCCAGCACCATAATCCATATAGTAACATTCCATACCGATAGATAATATTTCAATTCAATGGTTCGGATGCAATAGTAACTTAAATACTAACAAATTCAACTTAACTAATGTTTCGTTTCGCCGGTAAATTGGTCACTAGAAGCTGTCTAATGCCTGATCCAAACTTGCCTTTCTCCTATTGTGCTCCTAGGGAAAATACGGTGCGATTAGAAACTTTGAACAATACAGTCACTTTTTGCCATAACAACTCTATTCATAATTTACTGAATATTTAGAATAATACTGCATTTTCCCTAGAGCACGATGAGAGAAAGGCAAGTTTGGATCAGGCATAAGGCCAGAAATTTCTAATTTGGCTTTTTTGTTGAAAAGAATACTATCGGCGAACTGATACAACATCAGTTTAGCTGAATTTTTTCCATAAAAGTATCTTAAGACACTATATTGCTATTTCGTTTGAACCAGGTGATGAAAGCNAGCACGATGAGAGAAAGGCAAGTTTGGATCAGGCATAAGGCCAGAAATTTCTAATTTGGCTTTTTTGTTGAAAAAAATACTATCGGCGAACTGATACAACATCAGTTAGCTGAATTTTTTCCATAAAAGTATCTTAAGACACTATATTGCTATTTCGTTTGAACCAGGTGATGAAAGCNGTTAGCTGAATTTTTTCCATAAAAGTATCTTAAGACACTATATTGCTATTTCGTTTGAACCAGGTGATGAAAGCATCACTATTCATTTGGACAGTAATCATAATTTATCACCATTGGCTTTAGATTTGACAGGACACGACTAATTATTTGCTTATTTAGTTACTAAATCTCTCTTTTCCTCTAGCCACAGTTTCTATGATCTCGAACACTTAGCAACATTCTGNGCTTATTTAGTTACTAAATCTCTCTTTTCCTCTAGCCACAGTTTCTATGATCTCGAACACTTAGCAACATTCTGCTTAAAGTGTTTTAAGTGCAGACTAAATATCTACAGCTATCTAGTAATATTTAAGCTATCTACGTGTACTAATACAGAGGTAAAAACAGTAGAGGTTAATAGCTCGGCTTTCACATTCAGGCATATTTCCGCTGCATATGCAATCATGATGTACGTTAGCCGCTGGATGGTTCTACAATTGCTAAGGCTTATTCTTACCGCAACTGTGTAGAAATTGGGATCAGATTAACATAATCTTGAACTGAATAGGATTTTTATTACATTTTAAATAAAATTTTAAACATATAAGGACCAGCGTACAAAATTAATCTGATTGATATTACCGTATTTTCTGTAAATGTGTCTGTTTGTAGCATACACCCATCTATTGTCCTAAAGAATCAGTAAAACTCACTTAAGTAGAAACCTAACTTTGTGCATAGCTTCAAAATTTTAAAACAATTGTTCCTGACAGTCTGAGATTTACTATTACTCTGCAAAGAAGCTGATCAGTAAGGTAAATTACTTCAAATTTTTCCTCAAGTCGCTTAATTTGAACATTAAGTTAAATATTCATTATCTTTGCAGCACACAAGTAGTGTGACTAACCAGACACGGTATTATTTCGTTTACTGAAGCACAGTGATTGGATTCAACTAATTTAGCTTGAGCACATTAGGTACATGCAAGCAATACAAGCTGGTACGCTTTCATANTTTAGCTTGAGCACATTAGGTACATGCAAGCAATACAAGCTGGTACGCTTTCTTGCTTTCATTTAACATATTAAAACTATATTGGTTATTAACTTTCTGAGGTTATAAAATATATGTGCAGTACATAAATTTTAAATCAAAAGAATGAAACTTGTTTTTTTTTCAGAGATCTAGCTAAGTCATAAGGCACTGAGGAAGAACATAGGATTAGTCATCTCTCCATACGTTATTAAGATTATCCAATAAAAAAAAAGATTTTTTTGAAAATTTATTTGTAGTTAATATTAGACTATAATGCAGTCTTAATCCATTAGAGCCTGAGCCCGAAAATACAGCCCCAAAGACACAAAGACAGGAAATACGGTATTCTAGTTCCTATATAATTCACAACTTAAGTATAACTGATGAAATGATTTGATATGCTGATTCAATCTCCTCTGGAGTCGTCGAATAAGGTGGGAGTAGGTAGAGAGTGTTTCCTATTGGCCGAAGAAGAAGTCCTTCCATCGCAAAGATTTTTTTCAATTTCAAATTTAAATCGAAATTATATGTCCCACTAATTTCAAAAGCAGCTATTGTGCCAAGTTGTCTTGTATTCTGTACTATGTTGCCACATTTTTTCTTAAGTTGTGCAAGTCCTTGCGCNGCTGATTCAATCTCCTCTGGAGTCGTCGAATAAGGTGGGAGTAGGTAGAGAGTGTTTCCTATTGGCCGAAGAAGTAGTCCTTCCATCGCAAAGATTTTTTTCAATTTCAAATTTAAATCGAAATTATATGTCCCACTAATTTCAAAAGCAACTATTGTGCCAAGTTGTCTTGTATTCTGTACTATGTTGCCACATTTTTTCTTAAGTTGTGCAAGTCCTTGCGCNACTATTGTGCCAAGTTGTCTTGTATTCTGTACTATGTTGCCACATTTTTTCTTAAGTTGTGCAAGTCCTTGCGCATGTGCTTCTGATATTTTGGTAATTGCATTCCTTGTTTGAGGCCTTTGTAAAATTTCCAATGACTTGATGGCTGCAGAGCAGGCAATAGGATTTGCTGTATACGAGTGCCCATGTGCAAACGCTTTGGAAAAACTATCTGCCAAAAATGTGTTGTAAATTTTATCTGTTGTTACTGTGAGCGCCAATGGTAGGAATCCGCCAGTAATTCCTTTTGAAATACACAAAAAATCTGGTACTTGAGTCAATTGGTTAAAAGCAAATAAGGAACCAGTTCTTCCAAAGCCTGTCATGACTTCATCAAAAATTACAAGTACACCATTCTCTCTAGCAATTTCAACAACTTGGTCAACAAACGTATTTCTGCACATGCGCATCCCACTTGCACCTTGTACTAGCGGTTCCAAAATAACTGCAGCAATTTTTTTTGAATTTTTTTCTAGATGACTCTGAAATAAAGAGATTGCTTCTACTTCTTTCTTGACCACATCAACATCTTCATNTGAATTTTTTTCTAGATGACTCTGAAATAAAGAGATTGCTTCTACTTCTTTCTTGACCACATCAACATCTTCATTCCAAGTGGCAGGAAATGGAACCAAGAGAGAATCAAAAAAAAACTTTTCGTAAGTACTATGATATCTGGACCCTTTTCCAACCACCATTGCACCAAAAGTGTCACCATGATAACCTCCACTGAAACTGACAAAGAGTGTGCGTTCATTTTCTCCTAGANTGAATTTTTTTCTAGATGACTCTGAAATAAAGAGATTGCTTCTACTTCTTTCTTGACCACATCAACATCTTCATCCCAAGTGGCAGGAAATGGAACCAAGAGAGAATCAAAAAAAAACTTTTCGTAAGTACTATGATATCTGGACCCTTTTCCAACATTCATTGCACCAAAAGTGTCACCATGATAACCTCCACTGAAACTGACAAAGAGTGTGCGTTCATTTTCTCCTAGANTCATTGCACCAAAAGTGTCACCATGATAACCTCCACTGAAACTGACAAAGAGTGTGCGTTCATTTTCTCCTAGATTCCACCAGTATTGGTATGCCATCTTGAGTGCAATTTCGACTGTTGTTGAGCCATTGTCTGAGAAGAAGTATCGAGAGAGTTTTGGAGGAAAAATTGTTGCGAGTGATTCACAGAGGGTGACAGCTGGCTCGTGTGTGAATCCGGCAAATATGACATGATCTAATGTGAGTGCCTGTTTGTAAATTGTGTTAGCAATTTCAGGGTGTGCATGGCCATGGATGTTGACCCACCAACTAGAAACGAGATCCAAGTAAGGGCGATCGGCTTCATCGTAGACATAAGAACCTTGAGCCCTCCTGATTGCGATTGGTTCAGCAGCTGTTTTCTCTTGGCTAAACGGATGCCATATTAATTTCTTATCCCGTCCACTAAGTGTACTTTCCTGTCTTGTCAAAATCCGTAGTTTATTTTTACTGACAAATCTTTGCCACAGTCGTCTCGCATAAATATCCCGCATTTGAAGGCTTTGTTTTCTGGAAAAATAGTTAAATAAATGTCATCATTGGCGGAAGATTTGAATTTTATACGTTTCGTGTGTTATATACTTATTGAAAGCTCTTGTATAATTCATCAAAATAAATATTAGCTTGGTGTTACTGAGAGTGAATGGAGTTAGTTGAGATAGTTGAAAGAAAAATATGAAATTTTTTTGAAGAAGTGGCTAAGGTTAACAATCAATTTCGTATTGCAAATTCTCAATCGTATTGCATTAACTAACCATAGCCTATTTTGGTGAAAAGCGAAAAAAGTCTGTTACGTTTTGTTGGAACACTGTATAAAAAATAGGGGGGCGGCGNGCCTATTTTGGTGAAAAGCGAAAAAAGTCTGTTACGTTTTGTTGGAACACTGTATAAAAAATAGGGGGGCGGCGGGGCGGGATAATGGAATTTGGCCATGCTTGTAAATATATATTTTGGAAGTCAGTTTAACATTAATCAAAATAGGAAACGGATTTATTTATTTTTGTTTTTTCTCATTTGTACGGAATAATTGAGGGGTTGTATNGCCTATTTTGGTGAAAAGCGAAAAAAGTCTGTTACGTTTTGTTGGAACACTGTATAAAAAATAGGGGGGCGGCGAGGCGGGATAATGGAATTTGGCCATGCTTGTAAATATATATTTTGGAAGTCAGTTTAACGTTAATCAAAATAGGAAACGGATTTATTTATTTTTGTTTTTTCTCATTTGTACGGAATAATTGAGGGGTTGTATATGAAAACATTGTGATTGAGGGATTGATGACAAACATCCCAGATAATCATAAAAGTTTAGATTTTTTCTTGATCGATCATAATGGAGTTAGAATTGGACATATGAATTATTATACGATGTTGCTTATTTGTAGTATCATTATTTTTTTTTACATTTGCAATGAAACTAAAACTTTTTAGTAAATGAAACTAAAAACAATAAAATGTAACTCACTTTCTAATCCTGGTAACAAAAAATTTGTTGTAATGGTGGCGTGAGTGGAAATTTGAGCAAAGATTCCTTAGTTACGTGTTCAAAATATGGTACTTGAGCAATAACTTTCACGTTTCCAAAATGTTCAATGGCATCACAATTGTCTTGATTGATGACTCCTTTCACGATGACACCAAGGACATGAATGGATCTTCGCTTTAGAGCTTCCAAACTAAGGAGTGTATGATTAATTGTTCCAAGTTTTGAACTAGAAACAAGAACTACAGGGATTTGGAGGTATTTAATTAAGTCAATAACCAAATCTTTTGAATTTAGAGGCACTAGGAGCCCTCCGGGACCTTCAACCAGAAGGATGTTACCATTGGTATTTGGAAATTTGATTTTTTCCAAGTTGATTTCAGTGTTCACAATTCTAGCTGCAAGGTGGGGGGAGAGGGGATGGTGAAAACTGTATAATTCATTGTGTGTTCTGACATCAGAAATTCGTTGAACTAAGCATGTATCCGACTCTTCACCTGGTAATCCACTGGCAATTGGTTTGAAATATTCACACTTTGAATGCAGACAGAGCCAAGCAGAAACTATAGTTTTTCCTACGTTAGTATCTGTTCCTGCTATAAAGATGTTCTTCGACTTTGAAAATTTCAATATTTTTGACAAAGGTAGAGATTCGAAAAGTGATGTTGTACAACGGAGACAGTTGAATTTACCAAGTCTCATCCCTAAGTCGTATAATTGATGTACACATTGATACAAATTCTATCGATTGTAAATAAAATCTCTTTCACTTTTTGCCTCCACACGGAGGTTTAGCTCTGCGGCCGTATATCCAATCCCACCAAACGGCTACTGCTGCAGAGTCGGTCTCCCGCCCAATTCCCACTACACATTCACAAACCGCTTATTTGTAGAATAGCCCCCTGTCGGGAATTCGAGTAAGTTATACACTAATCGACTGGAAATTTAGCGTAAATTACGGATGTGACATCCATTGTTGGCGGTCAAGTCAAATTTTGCAAAAAATTTGGAAAGTTCTGCAAAAATTTGGAAAGTTGTGCAAGAATTTTTTTTTTCTTTACTGCCTTGTCTAATGCTACAAGGCCGGATTCAGGTTAGTGATCCTTCAATCGATTGTAAATCTGCAGATCACTAATTTAACATTTATTTGTGGCGGTAAAGTAAAATTTTGGAAAAAATTTGCGAACTTGTGCGAAAAAATTTGTTTTTCTCTCTCTCGCCTGTCCGCCTCAACGGAGAATGATCGGCTTCTAATAATTCCAACTACTCACGCTGGTAGCATTAAAGCAGCGGTCGCTACGGATTATTGCCCTTTAGGTTCGAAAATCCCGTGCAAATTTTCGAAAACTTGCCACATTTAAGCTTCAAAAGAGCATCAACGGCTCAAAAACTTGCCCAATTTCGGTTTAATTCTGTTTAGCATTAATTATTCTTTGTTTTTACTTAAGGTCTAGGTGTATTTCGGATATCCGGAAACTAGTTATCCGGCGCCTAAAGAAGCCGGATAGACTATTCGTCGAGTACTAAATACTTATAGGGATACGCGTGGATAATTTGACGCAGTGACCTACCCATATGTATTTGTCCGGATTTGAGCAAGTGAAACGTTGATTAATCAGAAATTTCACGAGTATTATGAATCTGATATAAATCATTAGTCGAACTAAACAAGGTAAAACTTTGATATTCGAAGCACCTCGGATTTGGATGAAATTTTTTTTGTAGACTAATATGAGGTCGCTAATCGATCACGAATGTGAAAAAAATTTTCACCGAAAATGCATCAACAAAAAGACAACTTTTTCCTTGCAATTATTTAGGTTGAGAGGGTGTTTTTGTGAATGTTTTTGTTAGGTAATAGACGTATTCACGCAAATACCAATCGGTAACATGCACAATCGTGATTGGGTTAGTTGAGCGTGATTGCATACCTGTAAAGGATATCGCTTTCAGGTTGTTCAGACTATGTTAACTTTTATATAGTTATATTTTATATAGTTGAACGAGCAGTCGGCTCGTTCAACATCTATCGTAGGCGCGCGAGATGCGCCGGAGATTTCGCGCCGCCATTTCTTCCGCATAACAAAATACTGATGAAATATTTTATTGATTAACAACCTAATGAATCCTAATCCTAACAACGAATG
>NIPM01000311.1:15281-42859 GCA_002738285.1 Holacanthella duospinosa | reverse complement strand
TTTTCACCGAAAATGCATCAACAAAAAGACAACTTTTTCCTTGCAATTATTTAGGTTGAGAGGGTGTTTTTGTGAATGTTTTTGTTAGGTAATAGACGTATTCACGCAAATACCAATCGGTAACATGCACAATCGTGATTGGGTTAGTTGAGCGTGATTGCATACCTGTAAAGGATATCGCTTTCAGGTTGTTCAGACTATGTTAACTTTTATATAGTTATATTTTATATAGTTGAACGAGCAGTCGGCTCGTTCAACATCTATCGTAGGCGCGCGAGATGCGCCGGAGATTTCGCGCCGCCATTTCTTCCGCATAACAAAATACTGATGAAATATTTTATTGATTAACAACCTAATGAATCCTAATCCTAACAACGAATGTATATTAAATCCTATTTTTGTTCCATTTTTAAAAATTTGTAACTTTTTTTTTATNATAACTTATTCGAATTTTCGACAGGGGAATATTCTATAAATAAGCGGTTTGTGAATGTCTAGTGGGAATTGGGCAGGAGACCAACTCTGCAGCAGTAGCCGTTTGGTGGGATTGGATATACGGCCGCAGAGCTAAACCTCCGTGTGGAGGCAAAAAGTGAATTCAAAAAGTGAAAGAGACTTTATTTACATACGATACAAATTCTATGTGGTGCTTTCACATACAGGAAACTTACACCTGGGAAAAGAATGAGGATAATTAAGTAATTTACTTTTATAAGAATTTTAAAAGTTTATAAAAGTTTTGAATTTTATTTTCACATTTACAATCTTCATCACTTTGTCATGTCGTACTAATCAGTTTACAGTTACAGTTAAGAAAGNCTTTTATAAGAATTTTAAAAGTTTATAAAAGTTTTGAATTTTATTTTCACATTTACAATCTTCATCACTTTGTCACGTCGTACTAATCAGTTTACAGCGTTTAAGAAAGTTNTGTCGTACTAATCAGTTTACAGTTACAGTTAAGAAAGATAAAAAGTAATAATTTGCGTTGTTGCTAAACTTCACAAAGTATAAAATTTGTAAAAATTTATACGAATTATATGCATAATTGACGTCAATCCTCAATGGCCAATTGTGAAATTTAGGCGAGTTGCAAAACTCCGTACATGGTTAGATTTGACTATAGCGTGGTGGGTGGTTGGCAGTCAAAATTTCTAAAAGTTTTTTAACATTGAATTTCCAAATTCTAATTCTTTTAAGGTTTAATTACTGTTGAACAAACAAAAATTTAATATACATTTACTCACCCATTATTCTCAGTGCAGAGAAAGAATTAACTATAATTTTAACAAAAAATTTACTTTAATATTTAGCAGAAAATTTTGAAGAATTTTAATGTTTGGAAAAAGAATTAATTAAAAATAAATTTGTGCTGCCAACGGATACATGTAAAATTAAATTTGAAAATCTCTTTTGCCACACAATTGAAGTGCCAGACAAATAAATGTTAGTGAGCAAATTTTACCAAGATAAAGATAACTCCAGCACACAGGTGTGCGTTTTACACACCTGTATGGGTATGGCAAACATCCGTACCCATATATTGTTAAAAGAAAGCTACCGGCTCATACCCGTACTCGTAATTGTCCATTTTCGTACCCATGCAATCTGACAAAATAAAGAGCCTGCATCCGTACATCCTCAGAAATATTAGCCTCCGCTCATACCCGTACCCGTAGATGTGCGGCGAACCATCCACGTACGGCGTATATTTGGGATTCTTACCCCTACTATATCCGTACCTTGTTTTAAAATTTAATTCCGCTCATGCCCGTGCACGTAATGTTTCCCAGCCGTATATAATACCCATACACGTACCTTCTCGAAAAAATTAGTTCCGTTCATACCCATACCAGTTTAAATATGAGGAAGGGTATGTAGTAAGGCGAACATTTCCCGTACCCAATGTTTGGCGAACACAAAATGCACACCTGTGCTCCAGTGGATGGCTACTTCATGTAAACAAGATTACTTTAGCAAAGTATTGAGAATAAAACTTTTTCACTAAAGGAGTCAGAAGGATTTCCGCGCTAGAACTACAGACTTTGAGGAGGGGAGAACTAAGTACATTACATACAGAATCTTAACTTACTATTATTTACTAACATCAACCAAAATTTAAACTCTTTTGAAGTGTCGACTTTTATTTTGATATTGAGTTTGATAAATGGTAGATCTAATTTGAATTCATTGCTTCGAGACCACTATCCGTTTCTCTTGTAAATCAATCACATTAATGTATAAAAAAACTGGTATTCAATCAAGTTTAGGGCTTTCGACTCTGATACTGGATAGAATTAGTCTCTTCAATGTTGTTTTATTTTGTTTTACATGCTACATTATTCGCTGAGGTAATATTTTTTGGAATAATTGCCGAAGTATTCAATCTCTCAATATGAAATTAACATCAGTTTTGGCAAATGTTACGAGGAATAAGATAGCAAATTTTTACTTTTTTTTTGGTTGAGTAGATTATGAGGTTTTTGCACGGACATAAAAAATTGACGGGTGAAAACGCAAAATATTAATAGCCAAGGTGGTGAAAATTTGGAATTACTAATCACTACGACGATAAATTTTACCAAACTGGTATGTCAACTACTAAATTAGAACATAATTATGTAAAAACATTTATTAACGTCGTAAGGTCAGAAGATGTAGAAAGCGTCGAATACTGAGGGATACTCGCAATAGTTCGATTACAGCTGCTAAAAACAAGTACAACCTGGATCTCAAGGACACTCCGCAGATAATACGAAACGTTTTAAATTCATTGGAAATTTTAAAGGTTAGAAAAAGGCTTAAGAAAAATTTTTGATGTGGAACTACCCAGAAAAATCTTTTCTTATAATCAAATAAAATACTGATAAAGTGTGATAATGCATAAGCTTCACACATATCCTTCATTGATTGTTGTGTTCATCACATTTTCACAATTATGTAAGTAGGTATACACGACTCACTCTACTCAAAATTTTGCGCGTCGCATATATAATTTTCGATGCAAAACTTTGTCAACCGTTTAATGAATATTTAAATAAATCGTGTAAAAAATAAAGTGGGATGAACTATCCTTGACGACGCATACTTTCTTCTAGTAGTAGTAACACTAGTCTACAGTAACAGGTAATATACCAAATGTAACCTTAACCAAATCAATTTCACACAATGTTTCATTAGGTACAAGATTTACACTGTTTGTTGTCTCTTCGCTTTACAAGGTAGTCACAATCCCATCTGTGAAACATTAGAAAATTCCTTGACTTTTCCGGGACGGGAATGATCATTTCGAATTTACAATCAAGTAGCGGGAAATGAAATCCGATGATTAAGAGGTGATTAACCTTAAATCACCTATTATTTGGAAAAAAGGATTACAAGAACTAATGATTGTTTTAANTGATTAAGAGGTGATTAACCTTAAATCACCTATTATTTGGAAAAAAGGATTACAAGAACTAATGATTGTTTTAATACGAATGACCTCCAAATTATCGAATCTCACTTCCCGCTTACCTGTTTCTGTGAATAAAAAAAAATCATACTCGTCCCGAAAAAGTACCAGAATTCTCTAATGTTATAGAAATGGGAGTGTCATCGGCTTATAAAGCGAAGCGAATACAAATTATTGTAAAATNTGATTAAGAGGTGATTAACCTTAAATCACCTATTATTTGGAAAAAAGGATTACAAGAACTAATGATTGTTTTAAAATGACCTCGAAATTATCGAATCTCACTTTCCGCTTACCTGTTTGTGTGAATAAAAAAAAATCATACTCGTCCCGAAAAAGTACCCGAATTCTCTAATGTTATAGAAATGGGAGTGTCATCGGCTTATAAAGCGAAGCGAATACAAATTATTGTAAAATCATCTTAGAGCGGTAGACTAATATTTAAGATTAAATATTTTTGTTTAATTCCATTAACTTACATCAAATGCCCTTGGTTATCGTTTATTCGAAAGCTTTCAAACAAACGGTTTCCATTGGCCCTGTCTTCATCTAAACTAAATACATAAAACAATATACAGTAAAGTTCGGCTATAGTGACTCCGACTATAATATAAATCCGGCTATAGCAAACCACACTGTCCGGTCCCTGTCAAGCAAATGGGAGATTATGTGTTAAGTAGTCCGGCTATAANTTAGAGCGGTAGACTAATATTTAAGATTAAATATTTTTGTTTAATTCCATTAACTTACATCAAATGCCCTTGGTGATCGTTTATTCGAAAGCTTTCAAACAAACGGTTTCCATTGGCCCTGTCTTCATCTAAACTAAATACATAAACAATATACAGTAAAGTTCGGCTATAGTGACTCCGGCTATAATAGAACTCCGGCTATAGCAAACCACACTGTCCGNATGGGAGGACTGCGGGAACCCACGGGAGGGCTTCCGAAGCTTCGCGGCAACCCTATTGAATATTAAGCGAAAATCTTAAATATTTAATCCTAACATTGTTAATACGATACGAAATCTGTTATTAATTAACTTGGTCAACAGAATAAGGAGAAAACCAGGGACAGACGGTAGACGGTTATGGGGGTACCTGAAGTCCGTTGTTTTTCAAGATCCTCGCCCTGAGACAATTGAACAAATGAAAGCGTCTATTATCGGATCCGTTGCTGCAATCCCTGTTGATACTTTTCATAATGTACGACGGGAATTCTACGATCGCCTGGGTTACGTTACTAATACCAACGGAGCTCATTTTGAGCAATTTATTCGTTGAAATATAGACAAACAATTTTATTAGAAGTTTAGCAGTTTATACGATTGGATCATTTCGAATATGTATAAAATAATGATAAATTTTTGATTCAACTACCGTTTAACCTTGCAATAACTTTTTCTTACTTCTAGCACTGTCTGATGCAGTGCAACATTCTAAATTTCTGACGCATTTTTCATAAAAACTTTCTCCATATGGTACTTAATTCTGGTGGACCCTGTATATATAGTGTATTGTTTTAAATGACTTACAACAATGAATTTCACCTCTTAGATTTTTCAATGTAATAACTTCAACAGGAGAGTTGAAATTGATACAATTTATATCACCTTCCCATAACTATACCTATGACCAACTTAATGAACTCTTCATAAAAACGAGAACTTAATTTTATTCGTAATGTTGAGTGTAAGTATAGCAATGTATGGAACAAACCGGCTACTGATGGGATTACTGCTTATAAAAGCTTTTGCACACAACTAATGAAGGAACAAGCCATGTGGCAATGCCATGTGAAACTAGCGTTGTCTTAATCCATATCATATTTTTTGCTGATTTATCTTTTATATGGTATATTTTTGTCATATAACCAGTTCCATCCAATATACTTACTATAATGCTTCACCGCTCACAAAGTCTCATACCATTCCGATTTGAGATAAAAATGGACAACTTGCTATGTGACCTCTTCGCATCGATTGAATGGTTCGAGGATTACAGTATAACTCAGCAATGAAAGAGTAGTAGGGAAGGGGAGACAGGTTATGCAGTGGTTTCATTTTCTCATTAATTTCGATTTCAGCTATAATGTAGTCTGATTCTATAATGATTCATCAGACAGACAAGTTTTTGCAATGCCCTTAGGATGATCAATTTATGCGTTACTTCAGTTTTCTTAAGGTAAAAATAAAAAGCAACGGAGGTTAGGAGAAAAACGGTTGAATTTTATTTCAACATACAGTGAAAACTTTTGTTTACCTTCAAAAATTTTAAATTGTGTTTACAAAATCATGTGAAAATATATAATTCAATTATAGAAAATTTTATATATTCCATAAACTAGAAACTTTTAGTATTACGCTTATGAAAAATAAATTTGTAATGTTGGTTTGTAAAAGAAGCGAACATTTATTTTTGACTTAGAAATTGTATTTCGTTTTCTTAAGGGTAAATACTAGAAATAGTTGAAAAAGAGTAATATCGTTAATGTATGTTTGAATTTTGAGTTGGTAAAGAATTTATCAGGTTTTACTCCGAATTCTGCCTTTGCAATGGTTAAATCCATGTTACTCAATAAATTAACCTTATATTTGAGTTTTATGTTAGAACTTTTTATCNCCTTTGCAATGGTTAAATCCATGTTACTCAATAAATTAACCTTATATTTGAGTTTTATGTTAGAACTTTTTATCTTACTAAAAGTCTTGCTAAACTTGTGTACAATAAATTGCGTCACGGATATCAACATACTCAAATTCAGCCAATAAGATTCAAATTAAATACAAAGTCCTAATTGAACTTCAAATATTTAGAAGTATTTTGTAATATCATTACTGAAAGATGCCATGAGTTATATGTTTAAAAGCAAAATGAAGCAACTAAAATTCTCGAAAACTTCAAAATTATTTATTTCAGACATAAATATGCTTCTAATCGATTTAAACTATGCATGCTCAAATATTTTCTTAATTTTNAAATTATTTATTTCAGACATAAATATGCTTCTAATCGATTTAAACTATGCATGCTCAAATATTTTCTTAATTTTTACTGCTTTTACAAACCAATATATCGACTTCCACAATTTTTGTAACAAAAAAAACAATTCGAAACTAATATTTTATAGTAGCATTACAATACAAGACAAATTTTAGGGCGCGATGGAAGNCAAAAAAAACAATTCGAAACTAATATTTTATAGTAGCATTACAATACAAGACAAATTTTAGGGCGCGATGGAAGGTACTTTTGATTCATGTACTTCGTTGGAGAAGGCATGCCACCATAAATATTTGCCGTGTAAAAATATTTTTGGGNGTACTTTTGATTCATGTACTTCGTTGGAGAAGGCATGCCACCATAAATATTTGCCGTGTAAAAATATTTTTGGGGTTAGATGATAACAGTTTCAGAAAGAGTATGCAAAAGTATGTTGTGACGGTGAACAAATACCTGATCAATCACTAGAACAAATGTTAATTTGTTTTTAATTGAGAAGTCTACATTCTTTTATAAAATTTTAGTAATTTCTAGTGTATCCAAAAATTCCACTTTCAAAAAAAGTTTGTCGAAATGATTGTGAAAGCTTGATCTTTTCATAGTTACATTCAACTTTTAAATGCTCTATCCGAAACTTCTAACACTTCTCCAGAAAAAAATTGTNGTACTTTTGATTCATGTACTTCGTTGGAGAAGGCATGCCACCATAAATATTTGCCGTGTAAAAATATTTTTGGGATTAGATGATAACAGTTTCAGAAAGAGTATGCAAAAGTATGTTGTGACGGCGAACAAATACCTCATCAATCACTAGAACAAATGTTAATTTGTTTTAATTGAGAAGTCTACATTCTTTTATAAAATTTTAGTAATTTCTAGTGCATCCAAAAATTCCACTTTCAAAAAAAGTTTGTCGCAATGATCGTGGAAGCTTTATCTTTTCATAGTTACATTCAACTTTTAAATGCTCTATCCGAAACTTCTAACACTTCTCCAGAAAAAAATTGTTTACATGACGAATTACCTATATTTATGGACTCATACTTTCTCGAGCAAATCGTGTGTACCAAAAGTACTTTTCACCGCGCTCTAGAATTTGTTTCACTTTATAATAATTTGTAATAATTTATAATAATATCATGGTAGATATAATAGAAGTAAAATCCTGTTTAACACACTAGTTGCAGCAGTTGTGTACAGTTTCAAAAGACATGTATACATCAATTTCATAATTTTAAGAATAGACTCTGAATATTGCACTCGATGATCCACTAAACAAGTTTTACTGTGGAGATTAAAACTGAGTTGCNTTAATATTGGACTCGATGATCCACTAAACAAGTTTTACTGTGGAGATTAAAACTGAGTTGCTCAGACAAGGACAAGTGTCATCGCCTCCCCTATGTCTGGATTCAAATATAAGACATGGGAGCAACATTCAAAATCCATGACTTACTTCTAAAGTTTTTTAGAGAAAGTTATTCCTAAGAAAATCCTTCCGGTACAAAAATATCCCTCNGCCATGACTTACTTCTAAAGTTTTTTAGAGAAAGTTATTCCTAAGAAAATCCTTCCGGTACAAAAATATCCCTCCTGGCTCAACCTAGATAGTCCTTGTGAGAAGAGAACATCAATATTGTTATAAAGTTNGGTACAAAAATATCCCTCCTGGCTCAACCTAGATAGTCCTTGTGAGAAGAGAACATCAATATTGTTATAAAGTTAAGTTGACTTGAGATTTCCCATACAGTTTCTAAAAAGAACATTACTGCTGCTTTTAGTTTCCCGTCATTTGCTCATAATAATTAAGTTAACTGCCTTTTTATGACAACGATGTTTAATTAGTTACCTTGTGGGATTTTTTTTTTATAATTTGCGAAAATTTAAATTAATGAATCTAGTGTTAGAAAATATGGGTATGTATTGTGTGAACAAGAACTCCGTCTATTGTCGCAACTAGTAGAAAAAATAACTTTATAGTACAACCAAGTGATTGTGTTCATGTTTCGTATCAATTTGGTACGAAAACTATAAGATAATGACTTACAAAAAATTTATTCTGCGATATGTGCAGGAGAAACTCTCAGGAACATCTAGCGTGAGGTGGAGTAAGTTACACTAATCATTTAATACTATTTTTTAATAGAAACATGATATGGTATAAAAATTATTTTTTATGCAATAATACTTGTACAATGCAGTGCGTTCGAATAAGAAGGGTAATTTCCCGCCCAATGAAATCACAAAAAAAATTCAAATTAGACAGTCACACATTTGCATAGCTGCTGACGATTTATCATTCTGAAAATCTTTGCTTTGATTTTACTTTTATTAGAAAGTGAGCGAAACACAAAAAAAAAACATCCAAAACATATTCAATCATGTAAAATGTTGAAACTCTCGTATTTCGGATTCAAATTTGAAATATTTCATTGAGTAATGGTTGACAATATCATAATGCTGATAAATTTTTAAGTTCAAGTAACGCACAGTTCGCTGATTGTATCAGCTCATTGTCTCCTAAAATATCAATCTAACAAGAAATCTTAACACTAATGCAATGGGCTGATACAATCAGCGGATAGTGCTTTACTCATATCAAAAGTTGCCGCTGATGAATACTTGCCTTGAAACCATTTGTAAATCTATAATATTTTTCTGAAAGTATTTCACAGTAAGTTCGCTTTCTTATTCCAGCGCACTGTATATTCAAAGTACTACGCCTATTCACCATCCTAGCTTGAGGAACATGCNTATTTTTCTGAAAGTATTTCACAGTAAGTTCGCTTTCTTATTCCCGCGCACTGTATATTCAAAGTACTACGCCTATTCACCATCCTAGCTTGAGGAACATGCCAGCTCCAAATTGTATTTTTTGCCCTCTTTATACATTAAATATTATACAATTACTTAAAAAATAATATAATTTTATTTTGTTGAAAATCGGTTTTTTGTCGCATTAACTAATATTATAAAACAGACACAATATGTCTGTCATTAGTGTAATACCATTGGATACTCAAGCTCAAAAAACTTTGAAGTTTTTTCACAATTCTTTTTAAAAACTTACAAGGCTGCTTAAAGCTGGAATGTTGAAGATAATCAGAAAATAAAACAGGTTAATGGTTAATTTTTCTAAACTCCAATTTTGAATATGATCATAGAAAACAAGTTCCAATTTCCGTTGAACATGGAATTCTCCGAAACATATTTGTAAAAGAGGGAGCTAAGTTTTTCCCCTTTTTTTTGCGGCAATTCATTACAAATACTTAGCAAAATTTTCAAAATAACTTCGCCATGTTTGGTCTGCACAATAAATTCAAGAAGTAAAGTAGTTGGACGAAGGGGGAGCATAAGAAGCTTGGGTACAGTATCCGATCAAATAGCATCATAATACGTTTTAGTAATGCTGTTCGAAATCTTGTTTCATTGGAATAAATTCCGTTAAATTTGTTAGTTTTTATGCTTTTGTGTGGTAAAATACATAATGTATCATTGGGGCATAAAATGGTNATTCCGTTAAATTTGTTAGTTTTTATGCTTTTGTGTGGTAAAATACATAATGTATCATTGGGGCATAAAATGGTAGTAAGTTCGTGATGGTACTAAAAGTACTTTAGTTAGGATGGTTAGGTTATGGATGTTGCTGTAAATTATTATTTAAAATTGAGGTTTATGTAAGTGTCATCTCTATCAACTTAACAAGTTAGTGTGAAATGCATAAATCTAAAAACAGAAAAAACTGACTATTACTCTCATAATTATAAAGTTTAACTTATTCCACGTAACAGTGAAAGTTATGTCGTTTTTACTCTTATAGACAACTTATCAATTTTCGAAATCATTATGAATGCANCTTATCAATTTTCGAAATCATTATGAATGCAAATTTTCCTTTCTATAATTCGTAGAATAGTATAATTTAGATTTGGCTATATTTTTGTATTAAGATACATAACATACACCATCCTGAACAATGTTTATGTGGACTATGCTTCAATTTTAATTTTGTTTGACGTTCAAAAATTTTTTTTCGTGAAAACGTCAAAGACGTTTTTCACTCTTCTCTATCAAATCCTATTCCTAACGAAACGGTAACATAGCGTGGTTTCCCGTATGACTATTGTTTTAGCCAAGCACTTCACAAGTTATCCAAACTAGAAAGGGCTAGTTGAGATTCTATGCGGAGACTAACTTGTTGGAAAATCAATGGCGTGAAAATCATANAAATTTTCCTTTCTATAATTCGTAGAATAGTATAATTTAGATTTGGCTATATTTTTGTATTAAGATACATAACAGACACCATCCTGAACAATGTTTATGTGGACTATGCTTCAATTTTAATTTTGTTTGACGTTCAAAGATTTTTTTTCGTGAAAAACGTCAAAGACGTTTTTCACTCTTCTCTATCAAATCCTATTCCTAACGAAACGGTAACATAGCGTGGTTTCCCGTATGACTAATGTTTTAGCCAAGCACTTCACATGTTATTCAAACTAGAAAGGGCTAGTTGAGATTCTATGCGGAGACTAACTTGTTGGAAAATCAATGGCGTGAAAATCATAATCCAAATTCAAAGTACAGTGAAATTCGTTTAATGTCACTCCTAAGGGAGCAAAATTTTTGATGATATAAAGCGAAGGTGATAGAAAGCGATATAGGCAAAATTTTTAACTTTGGTGACAAAAAACGGATTTGTGAATCTTGGCTTACCTGTTAATTTTACTATGACAGAGTGAGTTTTCAAAATTACATACGTCTAACCTAAAAAAAAAAGTCAGTAATTCTTTTCTGCACATAACATGAAAATGTTTCTTCTGTTATGATTTTGTCCAAATTTTTTAAGCATAACATCTTTAGAAGCTCGTTCGTTTGTAACATTACAAAGAATCTACATCTTAATTTTCTCAAGACTCTTTTGAACTTATCCCATACTAGGAATATGTTTATGTTCAACTAAACTGTGTTTTTACATGCAGCAAGTTCAATCTGGTCCCTCTTTTTCAGAATTTTACATATTGTACTTTTGTCAATGTGATAGTTGTCAGAGATAACTTCCCTACTCACTTTGTTGTCTAAGTTTGCTAAAATCTGCAACTTTTGCTTAATTGTTAGTTTTGTTCTTTTTCTTATCTCCATTGTCTTAAAGTGTAAAGTCAATTTCGAGAAATTAAAAAAAAAGTATAGATGTGAAATTCAAATAATGGCAGCAAAGTTGCTATTAAAAAAAATAAACTTCCATGTGTGGGGTTGGAATGGGTGACTCAAGATGAAATATGACATTAGACGAAGTAACGTAAGGCGACCTATTCCTACACTTAAGTGCATGGAAATCCACCTCGAATTTTAAAATTGGTGATACAAAGAGAGTTGTGACAAAGGAAGGAGTGAAATTAAACGAGTTTCACTGTATTTAAAATTTGAATTTGGAATATGATTTTCGCGCCACAGAATACTTGCGTCAACAAACAGTATAACAAGCACCTAAAAACAGCCTGCGAAAAAGTACTGTTCATTGCAGCGATCGTATGAAGTGTCAATTTTTATGCTTTAAATTTGAATAACAAGTGAAGTGTATGGCTGAAACCATAGTCATAAGCGGACAGACGCTATGAGATTGTTTTTATAGGAATGAGATCGGAAAGAGTAGAGTGAGGGTCTGGCGTAGCTAAGTTGAAAACCTTCGAGGCTTCACTCCATTTGACTACAACATATGAAAGTCGAAGAATGAGTATAGCTCTTATCTCTTCCTCGGTTAAAGGAACACTAAAGATAAACCACCCTGTACACATTCAAATGCAAATATTTCTATATTAGCTGAAAGCTTTTAATTACAATACATGCAGAAAAATTCAACGGATTCAAACGCCTCATCACATTCTCTTCGCTCAAATTTTAACAGACATTTGCAAAAATGCTCCAACCGATTTTCTAAGTTGGGTTTCATTCATTCATCGTTGTTTTCACTAGTGCCATCCATGATTCTGATTCTTAAGATTTTTGGGAGTCATATTCATTTAGTGATTGAATCCTTTTCCCTCTGGCAGTCTGACTCTTTTTATCTTGCGCAAATGGTGTATATATATCATTTATTTCGCTTATTTTTCTCATATATCTACCTTTATCATTAAATAAACAATATTTTCTTTATTTCCGTTTATCATATTCGATTTTTCATATTTTGTTACTTGATTTCATTTATTTCTCTAAAATCAAGTAAGACTTTCGTATTTATCGTCTCAACACTGAAAAAAATTTGACAAGTTCATTGAATAGCTTATCTCGCCTCGCCATCAAAGATTGTAAAAATCTTAGCCAAAGACAGTAAGTTAATTAGACTTAAAATTTTTAATTTNTCTTAGCCAAAGACAGTAAGTTAATTAGACTTAAAATTTTTAATTTATCATTTTTGTGGGACAGAAACGGTAAATGTTAAGGAAGGTGTTTGGAAGCTGGTTCGGGGAAGGACCTAGGGNTATCATTTTTGTGGGACAGAAACGGTAAATGTTAAGGAAGGTGTTTGGAAGCTGGTTCGGGGAAGGACCTAGGGGAGGTACGGTGAGAAGTCAAATGATCATGAGACAGGGAAATGGGAAATAGCACAGTCTGACGACAGATGTCGACGGGACGAGGACTATTCACAAATTCATACGCCTTCCTGGAAATCTGATTTCCAGGAAGAGAAGGTTTTGTTAAGCATAGTAACCCGACTTCAGAATCCCCGAGAGGAGGTCTGTCGTCTGAACAGATGAAGAGAGGTTTGCGAGAGAAAATAGACAAAGGGCACTATCCCATCCGACATTCTAAATATTTACCATATTTTGAGAGGGAAAAAGATTTGCTGCATGTATAAAAATATCTGTGCTTCAGCGTATACACCGTGCTACAAGATACAATGGAGAAAATGTAGCTGTAAAAGCAAATTAAAAAAAAAAGATAGTTCTTATTTCCTGTTTCTCTCATCGCAATGCACATCTACTTTTGCTGTAAGGGTGGTAGTGAAAACCCATTTCCATTGTATTATGATTTCTGCCACACGATGTATACAATGGTTCTGTAAAGATATATTAAGGATAGTCTCGGTGAAATTTATGCCAAGTTTAAGGCAAGTTATATAAACTCCTGTCGAAACCACGTTTAATCTAGTTATCAATTTCAATCAATTGAGGTTAATCAGTTCAAGTTCAAGTTTTTCTCAAAATTCCGCATTCTCATCATGTTACCGTTAATATTGGGTTTGACTTAACCGAGCTCGGGCTTAAGCGTGCCATTTATACACAAATCGTTTATATCTGGCGTGGAGCATAGAATTTTGTTCAAACGTTCGTGATAACCAGGTGTTGACGTAAGCGATGTTTACTGTATGTATTTTCCAANTAAGTTGACTTGAGATTTCCCATACAGTTTCTAAAAAGAACATTACTGCTGCTTTTAGTTTCCCGTCATTTGCTCATAATAATTAAGTTAACTGCCTTTTTATGACAACGATGTTTAATTAGTTACCTTGTGGGATTTTTTTTTATAATTTGCGAAAATTTAAATTAATGAATCTAGTGTTAGAAAATATGGGTATGTATTGTGTGAACAAGAACTCCGTCTATTGTCGCAACTAGTAGAAAAAATAACTTTATAGTACAACCAAGTGATTGTGTTCATGTTTCGTATCAATTTGGTACGAAAACTATAAGATAATGACTTACAAAAAATTTATTCTGCGATATGTGCAGGAGAAACTCTCAGGAACATCTAGCGTGAGGTGGAGTAAGTTACACTAATCATTTAATACTATTTTTTAATAGAAACATGATATGGTATAAAAATTATTTTTTATGCAATAATACTTGTACAATACAGTGCGTTCGAATAAGAAGGATAATTTCCCGCCCAATGAAATCACAAAAAAAAATTCAAATTAGACAGTCACACATTTGCATAGCTGCTGACGATTTATCATTCTGAAAATCTTTGCTTTGATTTTACTTTTATTACAAAGTGAGCGAAACACTCTAAAATTCAAGAATTTTGGATAAATTCGTTATCCAAAACATATTCAATCATGTAAAATGTTGAAACTCTCGTATTTCGGATTCAAATTTGAAATATTTCATTGAGTAATGGTTGACAATATCATAATGCTGATAAATTTTTAAGTTCAAGTAACGCACAGTTCGCTGAATGTATCAGCTCATTGTCTCCTAAAATATCAATCTAACAAAAAATCATAACACTAATGCAATGGGCTGATACAATCAGCGGATAGTGCTTTACTCATATCAAAAGTTGCCGCTGATGAATANTAACACTAATGCAATGGGCTGATACAATCAGCGGATAGTGCTTTACTCATATCAAAAGTTGCCGCTGATGAATACTTGCCTTGAAACCATTTGTAAATCTATAATATTTTTCTGAAAGTATTTCACAGTAAGTTCGCTTTCTTATTCCAGCGCACTGTATATTCAAAGTACTACGCCTATTCACCATCCTAGCTTGAGGAACATGGCAGCTCCAAATTGTATTTTTTGCCCTCTTTATACATTAAATATTATACAATTACTTAAAAAATAATATAATTTTATTTTGTTGAAAATCGGTTTTTTGTCGCATTAACTAATATTATAAAACAGACACAATATGTCTGTCATTAGTGTAATACCATTGGATACTCAAGCTCAAAAAACTTTGAAGTTTTTTCACAATTCTTTTTAAAAACTTACAAGGCTGCTTAAAGCTGGAATGTTGAAGATAATCAGAAAATAAAACAGGTTAATGGTTAATTTTTCTAAACTCCAATTTTGAATATGATCATAGAAAACAAGTTCCAATTTCCGTTGAACATGGAATTCTCCGAAACATATTTGTAAAAGAGGGAGCTAAGTTTTTCCCCTTTTTTTTGCGGTAATTCATTACAAATACTTAGCAAAATTTTCAAAATAACTTCGCCATGTTTGGTCTGCACAATAAATTCAAGTAGTAAAGTAGTTGGACGAAGGGGGAGCATAAGAAGCTTGGGTACAGTATCCGATCAAATAGCATCATAATTCAGTAATGCTGTTCGAAATTTTGTTTCATTGGAATAAATTTCCGTTAAATTTGTTAGTTTTTATGCTTTTGTGTGGTAAAATACATAATGTATCATTGGGGCATAAAATGGTAGTAAGTTCGTGATGGTACTAAAAGTACTTTAGTTAGGATGGTTAGGTTATGGATGTTGCTGTAAATTATTATTTAAAATTGAGGTTTATGTAAGTGTCATCTCTATCAACTTAACAAGTTAGTGTGAAATGCATAAATCTAAAAACAGAAAAAACTGACTATTACTCTCATAATTATAAAGTTTAACTTATTCCACGTAACAGTGAAAGTTATGTCGTTTTTACTCTTATAGACAACTTATCAATTTTCGAAATCATTATGAATGCAAATTTTCCTTTCTATAATTCGTAGAATAGTATAATTTAGATTTGGCTATATTTTTGTATTAAGATACATAACATACACCATCCTGAACAATGTTTATGTGGACTATGCTTCAATTTTAATTTTGTTTGACGTTCAAAAATTTTTTTTCGTGAAAACGTCAAAGACGTTTTTCACTCTTCTCTATCAAATCCTATTCCTAACGAAACGGTAACATAGCGTGGTTTCCCGTATGACTATTGTTTTAGCCAAGCACTTCACAAGTTATCCAAACTAGAAAGGGCTAGTTGAGATTCTATGCGGAGACTAACTTGTTGGAAAATCAATGGCGTGAAAATCATAATCCAAATTCAAAGTACAGTGAAATTCGTTTAATGTCACTCCTAAGGGAGCAAAATTTTTGGTGATATAAAGCGAAGGTGATAGAAAGCGATATAGGCAAAATTTTTAACTTTGGTGACAAAAAACGGATTTGTGAATCTTGGCTTACCTGTTAATTTTACTATGACAGAGTGAGTTTTCAAAATTACATACGTCTAACCTAAAAAAAAAAGTCAGTAATTCTTTTCTGCACATAACATGAAAATGTTTCTTCTGTTATGATTTTGTCCAAATTTTTTAAGCATAACATCTTTAGAAGCTCGTTCGTTTGTAACATTACAAAGAATCTACATCTTAATTTTCTCAAGACTCTTTTGAACTTATCCCATACTAGGAATATGTTTATGTTCAACTAAACTGTGTTTTTACATGCAGCATNTAGAAGCTCGTTCGTTTGTAACATTACAAAGAATCTACATCTTAATTTTCTCAAGACTCTTTTGAACTTATCCCATACTAGGAATATGTTTATGTTCAACTAAACTGTGTTTTTACATGCAGCATGTTCAATCTGGTCCCTCTTTTTCAGAATTTTACATATTGTACTTTTGTCAATGTGATAGTTGTCAGAGATAACTTCCCTACTCACTTTGTTGTCTAAGTTTGCTAAAATCTGCAACTTTTGCTTAATTGTTAGTTTTGTTCTTTTTCTTATCTCCATTGTCTTAAAGTGTAAAGTCAATTTCGAGAAATTAAAAAAAAAGTATAGATGTGAAATTCAAATAATGGCAGCAAAGTTGCTATTAAAAAAAAATAAACTTCCATGTGTGGGGTTGGAATGGGTGACTCAAGATGAAATATGACATTATACGAAGTAACGTAAGGCGACCTATTCCTACACTTAAGTGCATGGACATCCACCTGGAATTTTAAAATTGGTGATACAAAGAGAGTTGTGACAAAAGAAGGAGTGAAATTAAACGAGTTTCACTGTATTTAAAATTTGAATTTGGAATATGATTTTTGCGCCACAGAATACTTGCGTCAAGTTTGTCATATTGTTCGTGGATTTTTGTCGGACGCTTTTTCTACTGTTCATTGCAGCGATCGTACGAAGTGTCAATTTTTATGCTTTAAATTTGAATAGCAAGTGAAGTGTATGGCTGAAACCATAGTCATAAGCGGACAGACGCTATAAGACTGTTTTTATAGGAATGAGATCGGAAAGAGTAGAGTGAGGGTCTGGCGTAGCTAAGTTGAAAACCTTCGAGGCTTCACTCCATTTGACTACAACATATGAAAGTCGAAGAATGAGTATAGCTCTTATCTCTTCCTCGGTTAAAGGGACACTAAAGATAAACCACCCTGTACACATTCAAATGCAAATATTTCTATATTAGCTGAAAGCTTTTAATTACAATACATGCAGAAAAATTCAACGGATTCAAACGCCTCATCACATTCTCTTCACTCAAATTTTAACAGACATTTGCAAAAATGCTCCATAAGATTTTCTAAGTTGGGTTTCATTCATTCATCGTTGTTTTCACTAGTGCCATCCATGATTCTGATTCTTAAGATTTTTGGGAATCATATTCATTTAGTGATTGAATCCTTTTCTCTCTGGCAGTCTGACTCTTTTTATCTTGCGCAAATGGTGTATATATATCATTTATTTTGCTTATTTTTCTCATATATCTACCTTTATCATTAAATAAACAATATTTTCTTTGTTTCCGTTTATCATATTCGATTTTTCATATTTTGTTACTTGATTTCATTTATTTCTCTAAAATCAAGTAAGACTTTCGTATTTATCTTCTCAACACTGAAAAAAATTTGACAAGTTCATTGAATAGCTTATCTCGCCTCGCCATCAAAGATTGTAAAAATCTTAGCCAAAGACAGTAAGTTAATTAGACTTAAAATTTTTAATTTATCATTTTTGTGGGACAGAAACGGTAAATGTTAAGGAAGGTGTTTGGAAGCTGGTTCGGGGAAGGACCTAGGGCAGGTACGGTGAGAAGTCAAATGATCATGAGACAGGGAAATGGGAAATAGCACAGTCTGACGACAGATGTTGACGGGACGAGGACTATTCACAAATTCATACGCCTTCCTGGAAATCTGATTTCCAGGAAGAGAAGGTTTTGTTAAGTATAGTAACCCGACTTCAGAATCCCCGAGAGGAGGTCTGTCGTCTGAACAGATGAAGAGAAGTTTGCGAGAGAAAATAGACAAAGGGCACTATCCCATCCGACATTCTAAATATTTACCATATTTTGAGAGGGAAAAAGATTTGCTGCATGTATAAAAATATCTGTGCTTCAGCGTATACACCGTGCTACAAGATACAATGGAGAAAATGTAGCTGTAAAAGCAAATTAAAAAAAAAAGATAGTTCTTATTTCCTGTTTCTCTCATCGCAATGCACATCTACTTTTGCTGTAAGNTGTGCTTCAGCGTATACACCGTGCTACAAGATACAATGGAGAAAATGTAGCTGTAAAAGCAAATTAAAAAAAAAAATATAGTTCTTATTTCCTGTTTCTCTCATCGCAATGCACATCTACTTTTGCTGTAAGGGTGGTAGTGAAAACCCATTTCCATTGTATTATGATTTCTGCCACACGATGTATACAATGGTTCTGTAAAGATATATTAAGGATAGTCTCGGTGAAATTTATGCCAAGTTTAAGGCAAGTTATATAAACTCCTGTCGAAACCACGTTTAATCTAGTTATCAATTTCAATCAATTGAGGTTTATCAGTTCAAGTTCAAGTTTTTCTCAAAATTCCGCATTCTCATCATGTTACCGTTAATATTGGGTTCGACTTAACCGAGCTCGGCTTAAGCGTGCCATTTATACACAAATTGTTTATATCTGGCGTGGACCATAGAATTTTGTTCAAACGTTCGTGATAACCAGGTGTTGACGTAAGCGATGTTTACTGTATGTATTTTCCAACTTCCTCTATTAAAATTTTACCTTAAAAACCCAATTAGTTACATAGGGCTATTATCTAAATTTAGCGTTCCCAAACCAAGCTCGCGTTAACATTTAGTTACCGTAAACTTTTTTTGAACTCCTGGAAGCAGCAAACATAATTTAATATAATATGTTGTTAGTAATTAATAATTTGAATAAAGCATGTCAGAAGTAAACACTTTTTAATTTAAAAAAAAACAATGATTAACACAAAATCAATAGCTTAATTTGGTGTTACACGATGCACTAATTGACAATTTGTTTGACAAGTCTTTTGCTTTTTATGTTTATTCTAATTATTATATAAAATTCTTTATGTTTACAGGTCATACGGAAGGAATCCCTTTTGATTACAATTCATACTTTCAAGAGAAAATTGCCTTCCGAAAACGTAACAGTATATATCGAGTATTCAAAAAAGTGAATAGAGATGCCACATGTTTTCCAGAAGCAGATGAATTTAGTTTCAACAAAAAACGGATTCTTGTCTGGTGTTCAAATGATGTCCTGGGAATGAGCAGACATCCTGCGGTAATCAACTCAGTTTAGTAAGTTTATTAAATCCAGTAACAACTTCCAATGTATTTAAAAGACTAATAATACAGGTTTATCTTGTTTTGATTGAAGTGAAGCTGCTGAGAAATATGGCGTTGGATCTGGAGGTGCAAGAGGGTTGTCAGGAAACTCGTTACTGCATGAACAACTGGAGCAGGAACTCGCTGACTTACATAGAAAGGAATCTGCGTTTGTCTCGACTTCCGGTTTTCTCTCAAATTCCTCTTGCGTCGCAATTTTGGCAAAATCTATCCCAGGTATGCAAGAATTGTTTTTTGTAATACCATAATCCTAGAATAATTTTGCTTTTACCTCAGCTATCCCATTCCTTAAATGTCACTTGATTTTTTTTACAAAACTCAGCGTTTTTGCACTTTGCTAACTTGTATAGTTAGCCAGGTAATGGTTCATAAATGAGATATTTTACGAGTTACTATATATTGCAAAAAGGTTTGATATTTTGTATTAGCTCAGAGAAGGAGAATTCGTGTGTTNGCGTTTTTGCACTTTGCTAACTTGTATAGTTAGCCAGGTAATGGTTCATAAATGAGATATTTTACGAGTTACTATTATATTGCAAAAAGGTTTGATATTTTGTATTAGCTCAGAGAAGGAGAATTCGTGTGTTTATTGCAATGTGTCCCAAACAATAATTATGGCGTTCCCCCGAAAAACAACGTCCGTAAATATTAATTGTGTTGGCACCAAATTGCAAAACACGTATTTTAGCGTTACGGATTAGTTATAAATATTGTCTATGATTCGCTGAAATTAGTTACACCAACTATAAGTGCTAAAGCCATCGTCCTATTGGGATGATTTGTTAATTTGGTTCGATAACCATGACAAAGAGCCGGCTAACCATGTTTAATATTACATGGCTTGATAAAGAGAGTGATTAATTAAATGAGCAAATTATTATAACAATGATACCACATCATGGAACTCTAAATCGGAGCAGTTAATTTACGTAGGCTCATGAGAACCATAAATAAATGTAGTCGCCTCGAATTAATAGTTTCAAAAATTTTTTTTGAATATTCCATTTAACTGCATATTCTTGGTACTAGCTTTATAAAATCACTTTTTATGCCTATAATGTCTGCAACTTTTTACGGATTGCTACCCAATTTTTCAAATTACCAGCCTAATTTAGAAATTTTTATTTTTTTAACTATTGTCAGTTATCTGTCAATCAGTACAATAAGAAACAGCCGCCAGTATGAAAAGAAATATCTTGAACACCATTCGATCTGTCAGGATAGTGTTGAACACACCATCTTACAATCATCCGTAGACTTGTCAAAAATTTAAGTGAATTATCTCATTTTTAGAACTGATATATCACTCATTTAGTACATTTCTCCTAATCGGCTCCACCCAATACGCGCCAAACCAATATCGGCCAAAGCAAATATGCATCAACAATAAAAAAAAATTGAAACTTACCTCTGTTGTATACTTACTGACAGGATCATGTAAGCATCAATTTTCTTGAAAATTATCACTTCTATTTCAAGATTTTACATGTAGAGTCGGAATTGAAAAATATCACTTCCCTTTCAATTCGTGACTCCTTCACTTCCATTTCATTTCAATTTTTTATGCGTGTATACTTCACGGGAACATCATGGGAGCTTCAATTTACTTGAAAATTTTTAATTCTTGAAAAGTTGACTACCCGTCAACTTTTCTTGAAGTGAAAGAGAATTGAAACCTCAAGTTACCCCAAACCATAAAACTACCGCTATTTAAAAAATTCAAACTCAATTTCTGTTCACTTTAATCCCATTAATTTAAAATCTGAATTTGTAATTTAAAATGGTTAAGAGAAATAGGAAAAACGTATTTAAAGTACAACTTTTGGCGCGATGTTAGTTCCCGGATAACCACAATTTGTAAGTAACCTTTTCTTACTTTAAGTTGATTTCAATTTACCATTGTAGACTTCCTGAAATGAAAAATTTAGACGAAGTTGAAAGGAAGCTGAAATGAAAATGAAGTGATATTTGCTCAGTCTACATGGTTACTAAACATTGAAATGAAGTTGAAATGAAGTGGAATTGAAATGGAAATGAAAGTGATAATTTTTCAGGAAGTATACAACAAGGGTTAAACTAGAATACTTAAATCAATTTAAAATGAAACGACAGAAACCAAAAACGTAAAATAAATCTTAAAATTATAATAATAAACGTTTAAAAAGCCAAAGAAACCTAAAATATTCCATAAAATGGAGCACATTGGTGTGTCCCATATTGAATTGGCCCTTATTGGGCGCTATGCCCTAATCACCGTATACGACTAAGCCACAATGGATGAAAGTGGTCTAAGACAACCTTGTATGTTAAGTTAATTCTCCGCTTTTTATTCATTAAAATATAATCAATGAATAGGTTTTAATCTAAATGACTGAATTTAGCGCGCGTAAAAACTTAACCGTTGCATCTAGAATATTATGCTTAGTGGTTGGAAGGATTAAGCATCGCTTAGTTTGCTAGATACGAGGAAACCTTAATTATTTGCAAACGAGTATCTACAATCCCCAAGAACGCTAACAACTATGAGTCATGTTGTGTTAAGTCACCTGCTAAATAAGGTTACCCATGGTCTGGTGCAGAAAGATACTGGCTAATTTAATTTTTCAGTCTCTAGTTGTTTGGATAACAAGACCATAACATAAAATGACAGACCTAAAACTATAAATAATTCATTATTTTTTAGGTTGCCAGATATACTCCGCGTCCGCCAACCACGCCTCGCTTGTTGAAGGAATTTTAAATAGCAGAGCACCCAAGCATATTTTTGAAAATGGAAATGTAGCCCAATTAGAAGATCTACTAAGCCAATCAGAAATTAATCTTCCGAAGTTGGTAATTTTTGAAAGTGTGGCGTCAATGACAGGCATGAAATCTCCAGTAGATGCCCTATGCAGAGTTGCTCATCGCTACGGAGCCTTGACGTTCGTGGATGAGGTGCATGCAATTGGCCTTTATGGTCATACTGGAGGCGGTATTGGTGAAGCCCTCAACACAACTGACAAAATGGACATCATAGCAGGAAGCCTAGGTATAATTAATCTTTTCGTGTTGAGAAGACCATTAGATGTTTTCAAAACCACAATTTCAGTTAACCTATGCTTCAAAAATTTTGGTTGGTCAAATCCATGCTTTTCCTTACAATTCAGGCCAGTTCCATACAAAACCAAACCACATCCCTAAGCATGGCAAATCCAACACAAAACCATAACTTGGCAAACAGTGGTTACCGTTGGTTTAAAAGAAAATCTCGGTGTGTGACTTCAGCTTACATATACAGAACGGTTTATCTAGTGTCGCACCCTAGAGATTAGGCGAGAGTTTGCAAAATAAATTTAAGAAAACTTGAAAAGCGCTAATACTTTTACAGGTTTTGGTAGAAGAGAACTGATGTATATATGTTGTGAAATGCAAAATTCTATAATTAGGAATAAATAATAATTTTTGTCGGAATAGATAGCGGACGAATGATAGGCACTAAGTTTATAAGAGTTGTGGATTTTATAAAGCAAAAGCTACGTCAATTTGATTGCCACATGATAACAATATATGTTTATGCAGTTTATAACAACTATAGAAAGTGATAGTTTGCGCTGTTTTAAACTTTATAAAGTTCATAAAGTTTATAGTTTAACTTGGATGAAGGTCCAATGGACGTCACACTGAATGGGCACGTGGTCAACTATTGATTTTTATAAGGTTCCTTATAGACAGTGACACAATTTCTGAATTAGAATCTTTTTTTAAATTTCCCATCTTCGCAAGGAAATAAAATTATATAAATTTTATAATCTGTAGAATCAAAACGCAAACTGGGCTGATTACAATTGATGGGAAAGTTTTAAAATTCTATAAAGTATATAAGTTTCACGATGAGTATAAACATAAAGTATCTGGTATCAACAATTTTGCAATCCTATTTAGTTGCTATGTCGATAATAATGAAACTGACATCCGATCAACTTTTCTTTAAAATTCATAATTATGAGAAATTTCCCCTGTAGGAAAAGCAATTGGAAACATCGGGGCATACATAACCGGAAGCAGAGTATTGATTGACACCGTCCGAAGTTATGCTCCTGGTTTCATTTTTACAACGGCACTTCCTGCAATGACGCTTGCAGGATCTCTTACTGCACTTAGGATTTTGAAATCACCTGAAGGAGTGGAGCTGCGACAGAAACATCAAGCTAATGTGGATTTTCTTAAAACGTTGTTAGTTGATGCTGGTTTACCTGTTGAGCTTAATGATTCTCACATCATTCCAGTGATGGTATGACTTTGCTAATAAAACGTATCGCTTTTGTATCTTGCCCTTATGTAAGCTCACTTCACGGTGAGATTTTTAGGTATTAGCTGATTTCGGACAAAAATTTTTTGTACTAGTGAAGAACTATATCTGTCAAAACTTTTTGAAATCTAATGATAAAAATTTTTTTGTTAAGTTTTGCTAAAATTTCTTCATCTAGAGCATTTAGAAGTATGAATATTTTATTATATGGAAGTGGAAGTGCACTAACAGACACAATTGACAGATATGTAAATTCGACACCAAACTTTATAAACTTTTTACGTCAGTTAAACCAATGTTTGACGCTAAAAATTAGCTAATCTACCTTCCTTCCATTAGAGGGCCTCAAATTTAACATTTTTAAGTATATCTAGAGTCTTCTGCCAAACAATCATATATGTTTCATATGATTGTACACAGTTTGTGACAAAACGATTGTATAAATTACTATTGTGAACAGTTTTGACAATTGTATACAATTTGTTATTGTATAAATTTTGTTGACTCAAAAATTTTCATGCCTCATATTTTATATAATATCCTAATACACTTACACGCTAAGGTTGAAGTCAACGAAACAGATTGGGAGGTATCGCCAATGCAAAGTTTGAAGCTACTGCAACCCCTCCCTAACGCTATATACTGTTATATTTAAATGTTTTCTCTTAACTGTTTTTTTTCCAGGTTGGTGATCCAGCATTATGCACTAAACTAGGAGAAGAACTTATCAACGAGAAAGGTCATTACGTTCCAGGAGTAAATTATCCAACTGTCCCTAAAGGTCAGGAGAAACTAAGAATCACTCCAACACCTTTCCATACTATGGAGATGATGGCATCACTTGTCACAGATATAGTTGAAGTATGGAAAAGATTAGTAATATCCCAAAAATTTGATAAACAGAAGAGTATAGTTTAAACTTAGATATATCTATTGAGAACAACAGATGCAGGCACAAAAACGTTTTACCGACACTTATAAGCTGTATTTCGATGTTAGTTGATTACTCATAATAAAGTTGAAAAAAAGTAACACGTAAACTTTAATGTTGACATTCGGTTTTTGAAGTGCTGGAGTTTCAGTAAATAGAGATATTTATTGCTTAATTGTCTCAATGACTTTACACTGTGCCTGTGTAGGGTTCGCTCAGTTTAGTCTCAATTCTTCCAAAATTGTTGTAAAAACATTCGTACCATCATGCCATCGGAATCAACACAATAGAGTCACTTTTTGAAAACTTGATAATTTAGTTTCTCCTGTACATTAACCTTAGTATAATTAGTGTATAGAGACACACAATACTATTGGATGAACCATGAATAGTGGTGAAACGCTTCCCTTCAAAAACTAAAAGCCTCCGTTCTTTTCTCTTTCGTTCTATATTTCTGAAAACGAATCTACTGTTACCCTTTTCTTTTCGGTATAAATTTAGAATAAAATGGAAAGAAAAANTAATTTAGTTTCTCCTGTACATTAACCTTAGTATAATTAGTGTATAGAGACACACAATACTATTGGATGAACCACGAATAGTGGTGAAACGCTTCCCTTCAAAAACGAAAAGCCTCCATTCTTTTCTCTTTCGTTTTATATTTCTGAAAACGAATCTACTGTTACCCTTTTCTTTTCGGTATAAATTTAGAATAAAATGGAAAGAAAAAGNTATATTTCTGAAAACGAATCTACTGTTACCCTTTTCTTTTCGGTATAAATTTAGAATAAAATGGAAAGAAAAAGGAAAAGGACTTTTTTAAACATCATACAAAAGTAACAAGAAACCATATCTTTTATTTTAATGTCTTTTTATCTCTAATTAAGACCTTAAAGGGAGATTTGGACATTAACCAATACACTTTCAAGTATAAAAAAATTAACGTTGAAACCACCAGCCTGTGAGAATCGTTATGATGCTTAGATGTCTGATATGACAATATCTGTCTACTCAGAAACACACAGAGCTCCGTAGGAAAATATGGAATTACTTAGAACCGTTCAAACATAATTGGAATCGTGGAGCTAAATAGAAATAAATGAAACTTGTGACGATTCAGTTCGATTTTGTTAGGTTTCTGTTTAGGTTTATATTAATTTTTATTTGTGCTTATTTAGGTTTTGTTCTTTGGTATAACTGTTAAAGTTAATGGCTTTTGTTTTGGCTTATTTTCAAGCTTTACCCAAGTTGTCAGATTATTATTTTTTGATTTGTTTTTAGGGTTTCTATTTAGGTTGTTAGATTTATACTATTTTTAAAATTGAATATAAGGCTGATATAATTGGCTGATACATGAAGCTAATTCATACTGCTGATACATTGGACTGATGTAGAGGGCTGTTAAAATCAGCCGTCGGTGCCTTTTCCCGACTGAAATTAACAGTACCCATTTATGAGTCGACTGTGACAGAACGCGAGGGAATGTTTACATTTCTGAAAATTGGTTATCGTTGTATCCCCCACACAGAAATATTTTTACTCCGCACATTATCTACGAAATGTTTTTCGTGGGGCATAAAAATTGTTAGAAGTTTTTTATAGGAGTCAGTTCCTCTTTCAGCAGTCATTCACCAGCAAAATCAGCGTTTTATCTTAGGCTCCGCTTCCGTTTGCAAGGCTTTTTCAATTGGGTTCCGGCTTCCAAGTTGTTTTTTATGTTGGGCTCTGCTCGAGTTACCGCTCTCAATGTGTTTTACACTTGCGCTCACCAGAAATTTTTTTTGTCTAGATATAGCTCGAGTTCCCAGAAAATTTTTGTTAGGGATTAGTTTTAGGACTCCCAGAATTATTTGTCTTTACTCTCAACTTTCAAAAATTTATTGGAGTATCAATTGAATTATTTTTCTCTATCGAAAAAACAAATTTTTTTTTTGGTTCTGAATAAAAAAATTTTTATTAGAATTTTGCAAATTTGCGCCAAACGCATTTTATTTGTATGTCTTACTGGTTGGCATAGCAGGGCAAATTACTTGTAATTAGATTACATGTAATCGCATTACGTAATCTAATTACAAAATTGTAATGCATAATTCTAATTTGTAATTGATAACTTCGAACAAGTAATATGTAATTGGCAATTTGTAAAATTTTGAACAAAAATAATGGAATTATTAAATTACTTTTTTGAAACAAAATTTGTGTTTAAGCAAGTGGCAGTGGCAGAAATCCATTCCAAAAATCGGTGGGATTAGAAAATGTTTTTTCTATTTTAAACAAAAAGAAAACTGGTTCGCGACGTAATTGCTTAAAGAATGGCTGAAAAACCAAAGATTGCTTAGTATATGACCTAGCTTTAACAGAAAGAAAAGAAAATTCAGGAGCTTTGGAAAATTTATTAGTGGTAAAAGTAAGCTTATAGTTATGAGCAACTCATGACCAATATCAAAGGAGACTTTAATTACTTTACCAACACTCATAATACATTTAGTTGCAATTTGAAACAGTTGTCAATATCAAGATGTTTTTGGCGCGAAAAAGTTTTCCAATAACAGAACACTCCCCTAATATCTTCA